>OZ020267.1:32062797-32250297 GCA_963971225.1 Melieria omissa | reverse complement strand
GAAATTGCTTTTAGAGGGTTAGGATGTATGCCTGACCCCTGCTAATTTTTCCTTCGGAACATTTCTTTCGAAGTTACTACCCCCTATATCCAACCCTTAATGAGGCTACCATACAAAATCATCATTTAAGTTTGACTAATTGCTCCACAATTTCTAAAGAGCAACTTAGAGGGTTAAAATCTATGGCTGACCTTATTAATTTTTCTTTGTGATCTTTTTGGTTGAACATATTTACCTCCCATCTTCATACCTCAATGAAGCTCTCATACAAAAGGACTATTTAAGTTCGACTAATTGCTTAACAACTGCTCAGAAGTTGGTTTTAGAGGGTTAAAATCTACAACTGATCGCACTAGTTTTCTTTACTAAACATTTCTTTCGAACACACTTACCTTCTATTTTGAAATCTTAATGAAGCTCTCATACAAAACAATCGCCTAAAAAAATTAGTTCCCAGTGCACCCAAGTGCCCACAGACGTCCCAAATGTAAGACTGACCCCTAGTTATTTTAAATTTTGAATGTTTTTTCCTAACATAACTACTCTCTAGCTTCAACTTTTAAGGGGGCTGCCATACAAAACTGGCCATTTCCTATGAAATTGGAATTGTAATAAAGTAAGAAAACATTATACCAGAGGCCCAGGGTTCGATTCCTAGCTTGGTCTGCAGTTTCTTTACGCTTTAAGTGCATCAATCAACACATCATTCAAGCGTGTATGAGTTGGTCCATTTGCTCAACTGAGGGTTAAGCATTTCATTCTTTATTACAATCAAATCTATTATCAAATTCTGGTTGCAGCAAAGTGGTTTTGCAAATAGTGCGCGATACCATTAAACCATTAGCACACTGGCGCCGCTGCCACGTTAATTACACCCTTCAAAGTGACTTTTTGGCATCTCACATTCGAAGGCGTTGTTCGAAAACGCGTGCTCCCACGGAAGTTTGTAGAAATCGCAAAGTATGTTGACTACTATATATGAAATGAATGAATGAAACAATGACTGACGGAAGCAATGGTAATTTATCATCAGAAATTATAGGTCTTGAAATTTTAAATATTTCTTTCAATGAGTCATAGAGAGATTCCATTTTTAATTTGTTTTTAGTTTAAAGGTTTTGGACCGTAAACAAAGAGTTCATTCAATTTAAATGTAATTTTGAAAGATTTTTTAAAATATGATAGTAGAAATGAAAAGAATCAGAAGACTACTCCTCGTCAGTACTTATAAGATTTTAACACAGTAAAAACATCTCTCTCAGGTTCTTATTTCCTCCGCTACTACTGACAAATATTTCTTTGGGGGCAATTTGAACAGTTAGTACGAAAAGTCTGCGTCAACATAGTCAGTCGTCATGTTTGTACGTTTGTCGGGGTCTTAGTTCGGACATGGATGGTCTTGATTTTAGTCTTCGAAATCAAATCATTTTCTATTTCATTTGAGCAGTGTAAACTTTTAAACAAAATCTTCGAACCCAGTGAAACATTGGCCACCTCAGCGATTCCCCTACGACTCAGTCACTGTAGTCACTATAAATGTTAATGATGGCTTCATAAATTATGCCAAGCAGCGAGCTTAAGCTACAAACTGACACCATAAATTTTACACACTACTCGAATATGACTGAAAACACTGCAAATATATTTGAAAACACAATAAATGATAAGTTGAAAACATACACAAACATGTGTAAACACATATATATACATTCATACATATATACATCGCAGAAGCCAAATGCGTTCATTTCGTATTCGAAACGATCGAAACGTGAAGAAATCTGACAGCGGCCGGCATTCATTTGTCATTTTTACGATTGAAACGATGTGCGCTGTGCGCTGTGGCGTCTAAATGTTCTAAGCAGATGCTAAAAGCATTGAATACACACACACACACACATAGCATAGAGAACATAGCATAAATTTATGCGCAAAAGGCGCGTCACGCCTGTTAATTTAATTCAGCGACTAATTAAACAATTTTTTATGTTTAGTAAACATTTGCGCTGCTTTGTTGTTTTTATTGTTATTTTTGTACGTTTAAAGTTTTTGTTTTTGTTATTATTGTTTTTATAATTTATTTGTCAAACATAATTGTGCTTTTATATTTATAGATTTTTTTTTAATTTTATTGGTTGTTGTAGTGTTTGGTCGGCAAGCGTGGCGTCTAATGTGAAGCAAACAAATGGAACTTCCGCGGTGAAATCGCTTCTTGTTTTCATTTGTTTACGTTTTTCTAGCAACGAAGAAGTCGAGCTTTGAACGTGAGGCATGTGGCCTCGATTTGCAATCAATTCGATATGGGAAAATTGTAGATTGTTGGCTATGAGTTAAATATAAACTTGATGCAAGTAAATCTTAATCTTAATTAAGCCTAACAAGAATCACTAATTCAGAGTGAAGAAGTAAATAACACAGACTGAGTTCAGGAGGAAAAATCGCCTCAAGCCAGGGACCGTCGAACATATCAGACAGACGCGGCGTTGTGCTGGGGTTGTGTCAGCTGGGCCGCTGTGCGTTCAAGGTAAACTGGAGATTTTGTTCTTGTCGAGTTTTCAAAACAAAACAAATTAAATTTTCGGCGTCTTTGAACATAAAACAGTCGGCACATAAAATATGTGAGTAGCATCGATCAAGTGCGGTGAATTAATACGATCGGCTGGTGTCTGAAGTGGGCTGTCAGAACAGATGTTAGCAGCTCAAAGAAAAAACAAACATCTGTTGCTGTTGAGCTGTTAGTCGCTTTGCGTTCAGTTGAGAGGCTTGAAAGCAAGTTTGATCAAAATTTTGATTAAATATTTTTTATTAAGTTGTCACACTTGGCGAAAATTCGCGTTGTTCTAATGCGAGACAGGAAAAAAACTATGTATGAGCTGGCAAATTTTGGTTACTAGGCATTGGTTTGTTTGCTATAAAATTCAATATTTAATGCGTTTTTAACTGATCGCAGCCACAAAGCCACAAAGAACATGCCAAGTGAATGTGTCAGCCGTTAATAATCGAATGTTTTGCATTACTTGAATTTATGTTAATGATGCAAACTTTATCTATCAGCGCGTGTGAAGTTGATTTTTATGGACCATTGGACAATTCATAAAAAAAACAACACAACACAGAAAAAGTCAAAAATGGAAGGCCACAAAAACCAATTAAAAGTTGACATTCATATTATGATTGAAATAATTTCTATTAATAGACCAAACTAAGTGTTTTTCGTTTAGGGTTTTATGACTAAACTGAATTATTAATTCACATAATTGAAATCGTTTACGTAGATCAGACAAGATACGAGTAGACACTATCTTGGTTGTTTTTAATGCCATAAAATATCTATTTTTAATGGGCAGGTTTGAATGAAGCAGAAAATTTATTAGCTTCTATTTGGGTGACAGAAAAGCACTACAGATTTTTTTTAACTTTGAGTAAAAATTTAACAATACGAAAAAAATATTACAACATTTTTTTATATACAAGAAGTAATTCGTGAAAAAATATTGTTCATTGTTTGAAAAAAGCTTTCTGTCTTTTCTTGCTGTTGTCGAATTCTGTGACAATGTTATATCTTTGAAAAACTGATTCAGCTGCTTTTCGCAATGCTCTTTTGAGGCAATTTTTTGCCAACAGAAGAGAGTTGAAGAGACATGAACCAATGATAATCTGACATTGCAAAGGATTGTGCAATGTACGCTTAGAAACTTCCCAGTAAAAGTCTCCGTTTTTCTCCCTTGTTGGATCGGCCCAGCCAGGGCAGCACTGAGACAGAGTACTGCTACTTCCCAAAGTCTTTAAGTATTTCAAAAAAGTAAATCCGCATCAACAAAGATGTCTGTGATAGAGCTGGGAAACTATCGATAGTTGGACCATTCGATATTTTTGATAGTTTGACCTCCCAACAACATTTCCAAAGTCTTTGAGTATTTGGCGCGTCAACAGAGATGTGTGTGGTGGAACTGGGAAGCTATCGTTAGTTGGCTCATTCGATATTTTCGATAGTTTTGAGTGAAAAATATCGATACTATCGAATAAATCCAAATTGTACCCACATATGTGAACGCCTCAGCGGTATATGGCAGCACTGCTAGCATAGAATATTCTGGAAGCATTGCCGTCACATCACAAAAAAACGACATTATCGATAGTGTCAAAAAATTATCGATAGTGGTGTCAAAATATAATTATCGATACTGTCGATAGTACTATCGATAGTTGTAGAGATGAAATAAAACACCTTTTCTGTTGATTCATTCTGACCTTAAACTACTTCCTTAATTACTGACAATAGAGATTCGAACCTATCGTTTGGTCAGGCGGTACTAGCTTAATGGATGAATATACTTGGACCCAATACAAGTCATCACCTTTCCCTGTCGTCAATTCGGCCTTGGCAACGTTCTTGGAGGGATGGGTAGATGGACGCAATACAAGTCATCATCTTTCCCTATCGTCAACTCCGCCTTTTTCAACGTTCTTGGATGGATGGATAGATGGAATACAAATACAAGTCATCACCTTTCCCTGTCGACAATTCCGCCTTTAGCAACGTTCTTAAATAGATGGATAGACTTGGTCCCAATATGAGTCCCCCCTTTCCCTGTCGTCAATTCCGGCTTTGACAACGTCCTTGGATGGATGGATAAAAGTCCCCAATACAAGTCATCATCCTTCTTTGTCGTCAATTCCGCCTTTGGTCATGTTTTTGGATGGATGGAAAGATGGACCTAATAGAAGTGACCACCTTTCCCTTTCGCCAATTCTGGCTTTGGCAACGTTCTCGGATGGATGGCTAGTTGGACCCAATACAAGTCATCACCTTTCGCTGTCAATTCCGCCTTTGGCAACGTTCTTGGATGGATGGATAGACTTGGACCCAATACGAGTCATCACATTTCCCTGTTGTCAATTCCGCGTTTTGCAACGTTTTTTGATGGATGGATAGATGAACCCAATACGAGTCATCACCTTTCTTTGGCCTCAATTCTGCTTTTGGCAACGTTCTTGGATGGATGCATAGATGGACCCAATTCAAGTCACCACGAGCCTTTGACAACGTTCTTGGATGGATGGATAGGTAAACCAAATACAAGTCACCATTTTTCCCTGTCGTTAATTCTGGCTTTGACAACGTTCTTGGATGCATGGATAGATGTATCCAATACAAGTCATCACCTTTCTTTGTTGTCAATTCAAATTGGTGCTTAATCTTATTTAAACAAGTAAATTTTTTAACAACATTATCGTATATGATTGCCCTCTCATCATCTGTTACCATATGGCTTCGAAAATTAATTGATTTCGTATGTTTTAACAGCCAATTGCTGTTGAAAACTCTGTTCACTTAGTTCAAGCAGCACTCAAGCATTGAGCTTCTTTTTGAAACCAACTTTTTGTAAATGATTTAAAACTGTTTTAAAGTCGAGTTTCAGCTTCTTACCAATGCCAAGACTGCTCACATAACAGTCTTCTTGAATGTTATCCATAACTTCTTTGACTTTTTCAATGATAGTTAGACCAGAGCAAAAAACCTATTTCACTTTCAGAACAAACAGAAGCAGAAAACCATTTGCTAATTGAAATAAAGTAATTTCGATATAAACAGCACGAAATCTTTCACAAGCCTGTGTTGTATTCTTCTTCTTCTTCGGTTTACGTTTGACACAACTCATAAAAATTTTGGTCTCTTTGGAGAGTAACACGCTGACTTTTCATACCAGAAGTCTTATGTTCGATTCCCAGTTTGGGCTGGTGGTTCTAAGACCAATAGAGGTACTGGAATTAGATAGAAACGTAATGAGAGCATCAACTGCTACTATTCTCTAAATGGGCTGGCAACCATCTTCCAGTCGTAGGGATCGCCATTCTGAAAGTAACGGAACATTTTCGCCGCATCGTCAGACTAATTACAGGATACAATCCTTGGGGTTTAAAGATGGCCAGAATGGGCATCATCGAGGATCCACTTTTTAATATTTTCTCTTTCTCTGTTCATGTATGTCTGACTGTGTATTTTTAAATGAAAAAGAAGAGATTCTGGATATTCTGTAACACATGGATCCTATGTTCAGTTCAACCTCGAGCGTGCGTACAAGAGTCAGGACAGCTTTAACTGTTCCGATAGTAAAGCAGCCATCAAAGTACTAATTTCATATGAGATATCCTCAGGGTTCATGCTGAAATGCATAGAGACATTGAATGTACTGGGCTTATACAACCAGATAAAATCCTCTGGGTTCTAGGACACAAAGGAATTGATGGAAGCGAAGGAGAGCATAGACTAGAACTGCAGTAGCCACGGCCTCCTGAGACCGGAACCCTTCATTGAATTGGACTAAAGCACCATAGCAGAGTTACTAAGGCTAGAGGAGAGAAGCAGGAGTTCTGAACAATGGTCTAATACCTCGGGTCTCAGGGAGTCGAAAATCTTCATCAAAGGTTATAACCCCAAATGGAGTGAAGAAAGCGTCAGACTAAGGAAAACCAGCTTAGACAGGTTTGTAGTCTTCTAACTGGGCACTGTAGACTGAGAAAACATATGCATACAATCAGGCTTGAACAGGTTAACGTCTGTAGACCCTGGGGAATAGAAGCTAAGACTCGTAAACACATCATACTCTACTGTGATGTCGGTGTGTCGTTTCAGGATGTGTTACCTATGGCCGTTCTGGCTTGCAAAAGAGAACATCAAGTACCTAAAACTCTATGAGCTATTAAGCTTTAAGTAATTAAGTCTATGAGTCCAATGGATGTTCTCTAAAAGCTTGTAGGGGGGGCACAATCAATCACTTCTGGTCTCAGTGCATCAAAACTCATTAAATTTGATCCATCTATCAAGTTCAGTTTGTACGATTGGATAGAATCTTTTTCATAGTAAATGCTGTAGAAAACCTATTTTAACCTTTGACTCATCACGTTGATCGACTAAAAGTCTTATATATGGCTGATATGATAACTGAAGTATTTGTCTTGTAGAAAACATCCATATGAACTCACTTACTATTCATTCTTCTCAAGCAGCTCAAAAGCAGCCCGAAAGGTGTCAGATTGATTTATCGATTCACATCGTTAACTTCAACTTGGCCCCAAATCTGAGTTTATTTAATTATATGTTAACTAAAACAAGTCTTTATTGGCACAAGTATAAATATAATAATAAGAAGTTATTTATTGAGTCATTAATAGCAAAAAAATACTCACACTTGTGGGAGATTTTCAGACTTTGAAATCGATACAAAATCAGAAAACAAAAACAAACGAGCCAGAAAGGCTGATAAGTCTGTGTTAAATTGTGCCATTAGAAGCACTTTTGAAATTTTTAAAAAAGAGGACAGCAACAACAAAATCTATGCTGCTTACAAATGGAAATTGACAGCTCAAAGAGAGCTCAATGACAGCTTGAAAAATCACACGCAACCCATAAAATATGTGTTGGCCAAAACAAATCACTAAAACGCCAAAATGTCAATGAATACCGCTAAAGAATAGTGACCACACCCTCTTTTAAATTTTTACTACAAAAAATTTAGAATTGAAACAATGCTGTCTCCAATAAAATAAATCACCACGAAAATTTATAAAAATTTCGACAACAATGAAAAAAAAATTATCAAAATAAATTAATTGCCTAGTTGAGTTGTTGGCAGTGTCGCTGACAGTGGCGACCGTTTAGCCTAACCGATTGTCGGCTCACATTGAAAGCGATGCGTAAACTGGCTTTCCAGCTTTCAGGCAGCTCAACACAAATATTTAGCATAATAATCTTGCCAACTTTAAGTGCCATTGTTGGTGATCTTTTGTGTACATGTTACACGTGTTTTGGCTGCGATTAACCAAGTATTTCTGATTGTGATAGTGTTTTGTTCGCTTATATTGATTTGTGGATACACTAATGGTGTGGTGGGCGTCTTTGATAAGTTGTCAAGATTGTCGCTTATGTCGCCGTAAGTGTGAGAATCATGGGGCATTAAGATTCACATGTTTAGCAATTATATATGTGGCAATTTGGTAGAAGAATTTACATAATTTCACATTTTATGGCAAACCAAAAAATTAAAAAAAAAGAAATCAACTATAAAAATTTTAATTAATAAAATTGAAACAAGTTAATAAATTTGAGCAAATTGTTGCTGTACTATTTTGTATATGGATTTGAATATGAAATGTCGGTTTGCTAAAGAAGATCTTTTAAATAGTGTTGAGAAAATTATTGCAATGCTGTGGAAGAAACGGAAGAATTGGTTTGAGTTTGATTAAAGTGACGTAAGTTTTATGAAATTTTTTAGTGACTCACTGACTCATGATTGCTTAGCCTAAACGGCTGAAGCTTCAAGCAAGAAATTTGAACTGTAGATCCAGTTTAGAAAATGAACTTCGGTTAAGATGGGATTTTTTTTGATTTGGGGTTGAAAGGGGCAAATAGGGTTAAGATGTTGTATGAAGAAGCATGATTTAATGGGCCTGAATTTAAACTTGGTGAAATATATTAAGTGAGAAATTAACCGACACGTATTTGTAAATTTTTTGGAAAATAAAATCTTAAGAAGGTCAAAAATGGGTTAATGTTCGTTTATGAAAATATTATGAGAAAAAAACATGAACCATTGGGCGGGCCTATTGACTTCATAATTGGTGAAAAACTTAAAATTTAATATAATTGAAAATGTTTTTAATTTTTTTTATAATCAAAATTTAACGGAGTGAACTAAGGGTTAAACGTTTGCATGAAGATTTTATGAGCCTTTTGACTTGAAACTTGATGAAAGCACTTTGCATGTGAAATAATTTAATATGCATTTTTTATTATTCGGAAAATAACACCTTAAGTGGTAAACAAAGGGTTAAAAGTTTGCATGACGAAGATTTTATAAGCCTTTTGACTTCAAAATGGATGAAAGCAATTCGCATGTGGAATAATTCAATTCATGTTTTAAATTTTTTCGAAAATCAAAATCTTAAGTGGTAACCAAAAGGTTAAAGGTTTATAAGGAAAATATTTTAACAAATTTTGTGAGGCTTTTGACTTCAAACTTGGTGAAAGCACTTCGCATATGAAATAATTCAATTCATGTTTTAAACTTTTTCGAAAACTGAAACCTTAAGTGGTAAACAAAGGGTTAAAAGTTTGTATGAAGAAGATTTTAAGAGATTTTATGGGCCTATTGACTTCCAACTTAGTGAATGCGCTTCACATGTGAAATAGTTCGATAAGTTTTTTTCCAATTTTTTTAACCCTTATGCGTGTGATGGGGTAGTCGGGTACCCAAATCACTTTGATACTGAAGTTTTACATACTTGCGGATAACCTAGAAAGGTGAAACTTCATGACAACTCCCAAAATGGTATTATGTCTTTATTTCATCGAGTTTCATCGATTTCTTAGATATATCTTGTAAGTAAAACTTTCTTAAGCAAATAATTTGTAATAGAAAAATTGTATCAACAAAAAATTGCAGCCGCTTTATTTGCTTGGGGTCGTAAAGGTCGGCTAGCATCGTTATCGAAAACTTTACGTAAACATTTTTTGAATCTGTCGAAAGACAACTTTAAAACTTAAAAAAAAAACGGTAAAATGTCTTACAGTGCAAACAAAAGGTGAGAAATTTTCGTACAATTTGTACTGGGGTACCCCATCACATGGGTAAGAGTGATCTTTTTCAGCACACACACTAAAAATAATTTTTTGAAAATCAGAATTTAACGGAGTGAACCAAGGGTTAAAAGTTTGTATGGAGATACAAGATTTTATGAACTTTTTGACTTCGAACTTGATGAAAACACTTCGCATGTGGAATAATTCAATTCATGTTTTAAATTTTTTCGAAAATCAAAATCTTAAACGGTAACCAAAGGGTTAAAAGTTTGTATGAAGAATATTTTAAGAGATTTTATGAGCATTTTGACTTCAAACTTGGTGAAAGCACTTTGCTTGTGAAATAATTTAGTACGCATTTTCAATAATTTTGAAAATTAATATCGAAAGTGGTAAGCAAAGGGTTAAAAGTATATATGGAGAAGATTTAAAGAGATTTTATGAACCTTTTGACTTCAAACTTGGTGTAAGCGCATTGCATGTTAAATAACACTACACAACAAAATCAAAAGTTTTTTAAATAACAAGATTGTGACAACGGATTCTGGTTCTGGACCAAAAAACAATATACGGCGCTCTGAAAGTTTATGTCTGAATTTTTTTTAGGGAGGGTCAAAGTTTTCCCTTTTTTGCACATTCTTATGGTGAATCCGCATACGAAAACCATGTAACTTTACATTTTAGGTATATGATGTGTTCAGCAATTTGATGTAGAATACTACGAAGAACATTTTTGTGGAGCATTTTAACCCTATAGCTCCTATTTATATTGGTCAATTTTACCCTTTTTTTTTAAAAGACAAAAAATGTTCTGTAAAACAGTACTTTCTAAGGACAAAATGTACCACAAAAATATTCGCCATAAAATTCTACTATAGATCTCTGAATACATCAAAGCTCAGAAATTAACTTGAACGCCAGAATTAAGCTAAAACCAATGTATTTAAGTGTTTATTTCATACTTAATCAAAATTGGTACTAAAATTTCCTACAAAACTTGCACTTGGAATAGCAGATGGAAGGGCAACCAATATTCCTCATGCAAATTAAAACCCAAAACTCATCAACTCCACTCCTCTCATATCGCACTTCACCTTCCATACGAATTTTTGAATTACATGAAATCGCATTTAATTGATGAAAGTTGAAAAGCTGCACGTTTCTTGCAATTATTGAAAATAAATGTGTGTTGTACGATAAAAGTTTAATTATGTTGCTGTCAAATGTGTGTGCATAAATATTAATATTCATATTGATAATAATGATAAATTTAAACCTTAACAAATGGCAAACAACAACAATAAAACATTCAACAACAGCAACACAAACACGTTTTCAAGCCAATTCGTGCAGTCACAACAAGTGCAGATTGGCAGTTTAAGAAAGTCCATAAAAAGGCAATAAAAAAAACACATAACACCAACAACAATAACAACAAATGCCGCTAACTTACTGAACCGGAAATGTGTGGGTACACGTGTTAATGTTGGTTTTGTTGTCACCGATGTCACAGTTGTGAAAAAATCATAAACATTTTTGATTGCATTTTAATTAACGATTCGATTGTTGCTTGTAATGTCACAGCGAACGACAGTCGAACAACAACAAACAACAAAAACGACAACTGTAATTTTATGCCTGAATGCCAATCGACGCGAGCAAAAATCAATTAATTATAATTTGATTTTGAGGTCAGTGGTTTGTCAGGCGAAAATAACATTAATTTCATTCGAAGATTTTATGGTGGAAAATGTGAAAATTTCCTGTACGAGTATTTGCATGAACAGACAGATAGATGGCTAGAATTGATTGGCCGGGTGTGTGTATGTGTGTGAGTGTGTGTGTGTGAGAGTGTCTGTTGTGATTGCCAACATATAAAATTAGTCAATTACGGCCAAAAGTTACATGGCAAATGTTAGGTTTCCAACAATTGCGGCCAATTAATTGATGAAACTAATAACAAAGGCAATGACAGTGAAACTTTCTAACATTAAAAGTGCATTGACTGTCAATAGAGAAAGATTTATAACATAAATAAATTTTAATTACTTCAAAGCAATGATTGTACAAATATAAACTTTTTTTAATATTTAATATTTGTTTAACATTTACACGCACAACTCGTTGATTGTTCAACACGTTTTCAACGACTTTTGGTTTAATTTTCAAATAATTAAATTTAAATGCCAATTACTCGTATTCCAAATTATTTCATTTCAAATATTAGACCAGCAAAGCATTTTAGTCACTTAAGCTTTTTGTAAATTTCCACAAAAACCATACGAAATGCAAATTTTTGCAATCAACCAAAAACATTTGCATGGCTTTTGTAGTTCCGAGCTTTGTGCGCTGTCAACTTTATAATTGCATTGCATTGTTTAAAAAATATACATTAAAAAAATCCAATAATTCAGAGGCTGGTTGCCCATTAATCGGGCGTTAGCACGATTTACTTATGCACCGCCCAAATGCGAATTATTTTGTTTTGTGTGCGCACAATTATAGACAAATGCATTTAATTGTGCAGAAAGTGCATTTTAATCAAAGGTTCGCCCATCCAAATGCGGAAGGCGCTGCGCCCATAATTAAATAATGACCGCCCAGTCTGACCAACGATGTGATTATGCACAAAAGTTGTATTTTGTTCGAATGTAAAATTCATTGTCTATTCAAATGAGAGGCAAAGTGCGAGTGAAGAGGGAATCATTACTTATTACTGAATCAATAAAGAATTTACATATAAATCGCATTGAAGAGGTAAAGGACTCTTTAGAATTCTGGAGACTGGGTGAAAGAATGAATAAATATCTATTTCACCGTTTCATTAAGACTTTTCAGTAAGTTTTCTTTCAAAAAAATACGAACTGCCACAGAGAAGATTTTCACACACTGGCTCTGGCTACAAATTGGCCAGCACTGTCTTAATGCTAGAATGCCCAAGAAAGTCAAAATGACTTCTTTGGATATTTCATTATTTAATTGCATGGTTTTCTCAAACACAATTTTTAGCTTTTTTTAAAATTTTGAAAATCAAATTAAATACTGAAATTAAAAATATTGTACCTGATTTTTTAACATGACTTCATATGCTCAGTTAAAAAATGTACATGGCTCGGGCATTCCAGTGTTAACTATGCAACCAAATTTGTCAACATTAAATTCTGTAAACACACAAATCTTAGTAAAATAATAATTTAATTGATTGGCACGACAGCCCGCTTACGCGAGACTAAGGCCTAGCTTCCCGCAACCACCCGTGTTGTGCGTGTGAATTTTGTACGCGGGTGGAAGGGACCTACAGTTTTATGCCGGTTCCGAACGGCAGGTTGGGAGCTTTTTCATAGGCAATTTTTACTCTCAGAGGTTTGCCATTTCCAGCTGAGAGAACAGCCACCGAAAGAGAAAACGAGTTTCCCGTTATTTTTTTTAGGTGTTACTACATGCAGTATTCGATCTTGCGTCGCTCTGCATGCGACTCGTTGGACCGCGCACTAACCAACTGAGCCACGGCGGCTGCTAGTAAAAGCTTTTGTTAAAAATACTTCAATTAAGATATATTTCAAGTTTTAAGTTATGAGCTCTCAAAGCTTTGAACACAAGTATTTAAAAAAAAACATTTTTTTGTTTACACTTTGGCGTTCAATATTTTCAAAAAAATTATGAGGGAGTCCCTAATACTTAGATCTGACAAGACGAAAATGTTGCTTATTCTTTTCGTCTCTAATTACAGTTATGAAAAATTGAAACAAAGAAAACAATTAAATGAAAACTGAGTTGAAAGTCTAAAAGTGAATTAAAACTTTAAAGTTCATTTCATCAAAATTACATTTAAATTAAAATAATTAAATTTTTTTATATGATTAATTCAATTTAAATATTTATATTTTTAATTAATTATTTTTATAAGATGTAAAACTTTCAGCTACTACATTTTATGTGTATTTTTCACAAATATCAAAACTTGCAATATTTCCAACATTTGGTTGAATGCCAAATACAATCGACCAATTAATGCTTTGTTGTTGTTGAAAAAATTTGTTGAAAAAATTTGTTGTTGTCGAGAAATCAATAAAGATTTCAATTATATTCGAAATAGACAAATATATTCGAAAAACATAGGTTCATCGAGTTTTGAAAATATCTTTTAATTTTTGCTTCGTACAAACCAAAAAGTTGACCATGTCACACGTTTGTTTATATGAGAAGCGCCCTCTGGTGGTGAATTTTTTCAACTTTAATTAATTTTGTATTTTTGACATTTAAAAATGTTGCCGATTCTTGAATTATTCAAATCGGTTCAGTAACTTCCGAGATATAATGTTTCCGTGCTAACTTTAAATATATAGGAGTGGGGAGTCAGTTCTATGGAAAATTACTAGTTTTGTATGGAAGCCCCTTTAACAGTTGGAGATAGAGGGTAGGTATATATGGGAGAAACATTTGGAAGCGAAAATTAATGGGGGTCAGTCATACATTTGTAATGTCTGGGGGCAACCTGGGAGCCCTGGGAGCGCATTTTATAAA
The DNA here is from genome assembly GCA_963971225.1 of Melieria omissa. Taxonomy (NCBI): domain Eukaryota; kingdom Metazoa; phylum Arthropoda; class Insecta; order Diptera; family Ulidiidae; genus Melieria; species Melieria omissa. Next base: position 32,236,190 of record OZ020267.1, on the reverse strand, counting down.
AACAATCATATTGTATGGGAGCCCCATTAAGGGTTGAAGGTAGGGGGTAGATATGTTCGAAGGAAATGTTCAGAAGGAAAAATGGGGGTCAGTCATGGGTTTTAACCCTCTAAGAGCAACTTCTGCGCAGCTGTGGAGTAATTAGTCGAATTGAAATAATCATTTTGTATGGGAGCCTCATTAAGGGATGAAGATAGGGGGTAGGTATGTTCGAAAGAAATGTGTAGAACGAAAAATTAATGGCGCCAGTCATAGATTTTAACCCTCTAAGAACAATTTCTGAACAGCTGTTTAGCCATTAGTCGAACTTAAATGATCATTTTGTATGGAAAGCTCATTAAGGGTTGGAGTTGGGGGTGAGTATGTTAGAAAAAAAATTCAGAAGGAAAAATTTGTGGGGGTTAGTCATATATTTTAACCCTCTAAGAGCAACTTCTGAGAAGTTGTTAAGCACTTTGTCGAACTTAAATGATCATTTTGTATGGAAAGCTCATTAAGGGTTGGAGATAGGGGGTAAGTATGTTAGAAAAAAATACTCGGAAGAAAAAAATGGTGGGAATCTATCAAAGATTTTAACCCTCTAAAAGCAACTTCTGAGCATCGGTGGCGTAATTAGTCGAATTTAATGATCATTTTGTATGGGAGCCTCATTAAGGGATGAAGATAGGGGGTCGGTATGTGTGGAAAGAATATTCGAATGGTAAAACTAGTAGGGTCAGTCATAGATTTAATCCTTTAAGAGCACTTTCTGAGCAGCTGTGGAGCAATTAATCGAACCTAAATGACCATTTTGTATGAGAGCCTCATTAAGGGTCTTAGATAGGGGGTAAGTATGTTCAACAGAAAAGATCACAAGAGAAAATTAATAAGGTCAGTCATATATTTTCACCCTATAAGAGCAGTTTCCGAGCAGCTGTGGGGCAATTAGTCTAACTTGAATGATCATTTTGTGTGCAAGCCTCATTAAGGGTTGAAGATATGGGTTAAGTATGTTAAGAAGAAGGGTTTATAAGGAAAAATTAGTGGGGATCAGTCATAGATTTCAACTCTCTAAGTGTAAGTTCTGAGCAGCTGTGGAGTCATTAGTTGAACTTAAATGTTTATTTTGTATGGGAGCCTCATTAAGGGTTGAAGATAGGGGGTCGGTATGTTTGAAAGAAATATTCGGAAGAAAATATTAGTGGGGGTCAGTCATACATTTTATCCCTCTAAGAGCAACCTACAGAGTAGTACACGGCCGAGGACGGCGATCAGAAAAAGGGAACACTTTAGCGATAAGATCAACGAATCGGTAGAGAATGTGATGACCCTTTTCTATTTTTGTTAAATGTAACCCTAAATATTTCCTGCAACTTTGAAATATTTGAGAAAAAAACTGATAGATCGATGACTTGAAACCTGTTAGAAGAATAATCCGATTTTTTATATTTACTAACTTTTACTTTTAGCTAAAACTTTATTGGTCATCAAATTGGCAGCACAGCTGTTGCCAAGCAATCAACTAATAGTCAACTATCTCTGCATAGATATATCACTTTTCAACTCGTACAAGACAAATCCATTCGAATGGAATAATTGCCAACTTTGAAAACGTAGTCAAAGATTAGAAACTAACGAAGCAGTAATAATTTTTTTGTGGAAAGCAAATCGCCAAATGCGGCAAACGCACGTGAGCGCCTTTCATTTCTTTGGTTTTTATAAAATGTTTGAATTTACTTTTACTTCAAGAGGACAACTTAAGTAGTTGTTAAAAGAATTGATTGACTGATCATATCAAACATTTTATAGCCTAACCGCACATTCACAAAATAGCCCAGTTGAGAGATAGATAGATTCATTCTCGAGACTTAACCCTCAAATGCAAAAATTCCCCTCAAGGCTTGTTGAGTTGAGGAAGGAATAAGTAAGTGTAGAGCATTAAGATTCTGATAAAGGTTTTTTAGCCGAGAATCGATCTCAGTTTCATTTTGCTGGTTTTTGAAGAATTGCTTTGGAATTAAGTTTGCTTTCAATGTATTCGTTTGAAAACTGTGAGCAGTTCTAGTTTAAGAATTAAGTTTTTTTGCCTAAGATCGAACACAAAGTGCGGTTTTTTCTGGTTTTTGAAGAAATGTTTTGAGAGATATTTTGTTTTTAATCAAGAAAAGAACTAAACTAAGTGGTTTTTGCTGATTTTCAAAGACATGTTTTGAAACTACGTTTTTTTCAATGCAGATGTTTGAAAGTTGTGGACATTTCTAGTTTGAGAGTAAAGTTTTTTAGCCGAGGATCGAACACAAAGTGTTAGTATGTTGTTTGTAAGTATTAGTAATTTGGTTTTAATCACAAAAAGAACTGAACTGAGTGGTTTTTGCTCGTTTTCAAAGATATGTTTTGAAATTAAGTTTGTTTTCAATACAGATGTTAAGAAGTTGTGATCATTACTAGTTGAAGAGTCAAGTTTCTTTAACTAAGGAACGAAGTCAGTGTTTCTTTTTACTGTTTTTAAATATATGTTTTGAAATTTAGATGGTTTTGAATGCAGATGTTTGAAAGTTGTTGGTGAATTATTTTGAACTGATTGTCTTTTTGTTGGTTCTTGAAGACATGTTCTGAAATTTAGTTTGTTCTCAATGCAGATGTTTAAAACTTGTCAATATTAATAGTTCCGTTTTTTTAATCGAGAATTCTTTTTGTTGGTTTTTGAATAACATTTGTAAAAGTTAGTTGGTTTTAAAAGATTTTTTTAAGTTGTGTGCATTTCTAGTTAAAAACCCAGTTTTTTAACCGAGGATTGAACACGAATTAGTTTTTTTCTTTTTTTTTCTTAAACATTTTTTACCAAGAAACAAACTCTTTTTACTAGTCATGTTTTTACTAAAGACATGTTTTGAAATTCAGTTGACTTTGACAGCAGATGCTTGAAAGGATTTTTAAAGTTAGTTTGTTTTAGTAGCAGCCGTTTGAAAGTTCCAGACATTTCTATTGAAAAGAGTCAAACGTTGTGGCCACTAAAAGTGTTTGACTTAAAAATGGGGTTTTTGCTCATATTTTCTTAAGTTATGTTAACTTTACGTAAACTTGTTGGTCTCAAGGCCTCACAAAGACTACGTTCGAGTCCTAAGCGTTGTCAGATGGAAATTTTTAGCGCATAGAATAATAGTACAGATCTTACTTGTTTGCTTTGGATGTTCCCTACTGATCCTCAATCAACAGAGTATCTAAGTGAGTCCAATGTAATCTTGAGGGCGGATCAGAGGCAGAAAAGATGTGCTCACTCTGAATCCTTAAGCTCTTCTTTCTCGACAACTTGAACGACCGACGAACGAAGACAGATCAGTCAACATGATAGACTTGCTCGGTTTTATCTACAGAACAAATTGGCTTGTCGAAGGCACTTCGATTTGCAGTAAGTCAGATCACTTTTTCCTTGTGGTATCAGAATGGGCCCTTTTTTTGGTCCAGGCAGCAACTTTAAGCTAACCCATCCTCCTTTATGCTAACCCACCCCTGGTTCACAGTTGTACCTCTCGTCCTACGTATGAAACATATTTTTTGCTACTTTACATGTGGACAAATTCTTTAACCTCAAGTTTGCTTGCTTTCTCAGTTTTTCTCTGAGAGAAAAAAACATTGTGTCAGTCAGCCTTGGATATTTTTTGAATATTTTTTGGTTCTGTCTGAAAATTTAAAAACTACGCTTTACTTATTTAGACTTTTTGGCACATTCTCACCTATCATTTTTAGGTCGATCCCCAAAACTAAGGAGCTCTAACTGGTACCGCTAGGGACCCAAACGGGTACATGCGTGGCCCATCAGCAAATGCAAAGACATTTTATCAAGAAATCATAGGACCACATTATTTGCTTCGGTCCAGATATCTCAAGACTGCGCCTTTTCACTCACTTAAGTACCGCTAGGGACACAACAGGGTATATGCGTGGCCGATAAGCAAAGATCTACAAAGATAACCCAAGGACCACATAATTTGCTTCTATCGGGCTGTCTCAAGACTGCGCCTTACTTAAGTACCGCTAGGGACCCAACAGGGTCTATGCGTGGCCGACTTGGCCAGACAACTTACTTAACCTAACCTTGTCCTCTAGAAGGTTTGTTTGATTGGGAGATGAGACCCACCCTTTTTTAAGTTTAAATTAAATTTTGTTTTCAAAAAAGTTCTGTCAAGGAAGATTAATATAATATAAATTTTGAATAATCTTACAATCTATCTATATATATGTATATATATAAACAAAATGAATGAATGAAATTAATGTCTGGTTGTTTGTTTGTTGGTCACACAACAGGAAAACTCAAAAACTAAACGGTCGATTGAGCTAAATCTTTCACGAAACGTTCGTCTCAGCTAAATCTCGGTAAATCATATAGTGCGAATACGACTCGACAGGTGGGCGTGGCACCTCCCATACAACCTAAATTTTTAATAAGGAATATCTTCTGAATTATAGATCGGACAGCATTGAAATTTCATACAGGGTCACCATCAAGATGTGACGTTTCACTGGTAATATTTCATGAGCGTTGGACAAGGGGCGTGGCAGTTTTCAAGTGACCCAAATGTTTTGAATAACTTTGAAACTACAGGTGAGACATCAATGACATTTAATACAGACTTACGATTTAGACCTACTCTTCGAATGGGGTTGGTATTTAGTAAGGGGGCGTGGCACCGCCCATACAACCAAAATTTTCAATATGGAATAGCTGCGGAATTATAAGTCGGAAAGCATAGAAATTTCATATAGAAGTCTAATTCCACTGATAAAATTTTATGAGCGTTGGAAAATGGGCGTGGCATATTTTTGGTGAGTTAAATTTTTCGCATAACTTTGGAACTGTAAGCCGCACATCAACAAAATTGGGTTGCACTCTTCGATTGGAGGAATGGATTGGGCATTGCATAAAAGGGGCGTGGCGCCGCCCATACAGGAGTTTTTATGAAAAATTTATTTATTGTGCATGTTTACTTCAAACTTGCGTGCAAAGAATTTAATAAAAAGTCGCTTCTGTCTTGAGATAGAAACATTTGCTCCTTTTGAGATGAAATTAAAGTTCAAGGTACCGAAAATCGATAAACAAATTCGTTATCAGCTGGTTTAAAGATAATTAAAAACTGTAATAAAACGTGAATGAAATACAAAGTAAATATTTACATATGCATTCAGGGTTAAATGATGAAGCTTGACATCAAACAACACAAACGGCGAGAGGCAAAAACATAAACGCTGTGCAAACATTTGCAATCGAAAAGGGCAAATTTGATAAATGTAAGTTTTATTGAGTGAATAAATTGAGATTAGTGCGATAAGACGACCACACGCACGGCACATAAATCAGTGGATATGAATGCAAAGTTGCCGCCATTGTGTCGCATCAATCACTCAATTAATCAGCGAAACTCCTTTGCAGGCAAACGAGCTGCGCCCAACACAAACAGGAATTAGGCTTAGAATATTAGAAAACAATAGACGAAATAGCGAAAACACAAAGCCATAGATGAATGAAACAAAACAAAACAACAATTAATAAAACAGTTGAAAAACAACAATCAACAACATACGCCGAGCTGAAGAATGAACAAAACAAATGTTGCTGTTGTCGTTGTGGCGCCATTCAAACAAACAAATTATGGTGTCATGTATGCGTGTTGTTGTTGTTGTATTTGTATTATACATTTTATTGATAATAATTGCAAAAATCAGCGACCAAGAGCGGCGCGTGTGAAGCACCAATGACCGAAGTGCGGCAGCGGCGGGTGTTCGATTCGATTTCGATTTCGAATTGAAGCGCACAAATGTTCAGCAACGCGGAAATGCAGCTGCAGCTGTGAGTGCGTTCAAAAAACTGGAATTGTTGGCTCAGAAAATGCCACACAAGTTGTTGCTGATGACAGTGGCGGCGATTGTTGCTGCCGCCTTGCTTGATTTATTTTCGCCCACAAAAGGTTCACAAGAATGAAAAACGTACGCAGAATTATTAAAATTTATGTGAAGAATGAGCGAAGAAATATATTAAACAGAAAACAATAACAACAACAACAACAACGTTTACTACAAAAGCGCAGAGAAGCAGCAAAGAATGTGAACGAGAGACATAAAAGCCAAGTGGAGCAACTGCTGCTTTTAAGAGTTTTGTTGTTGTATTATTTTGTTTGTAAGGTGTTGTTGTTGTTGTTGGGGTTTTAAAGCACAGCAAGTGGTTGATAGTTGTGTGCAAGTGGCAAGAAAAAAAGCGCAAAAAAAAATTCGAAATTAAAACAAACAAAAGTGAACTCGTCGTTGTGAGCAAACGATGAGTCCACTTTTGTTTGTTTTAATTTTAATTTATTTTATTTTTTAAACATTTATTTTTATTTATATATTATATAAATATTGTTGTATATTAAATATATATTATTTTTATTTTTGTATTCATCCTTTTTATTTTTAATAAATTCAATGTGTTTGCATTGCTTTTATCAAAACATTTTCGTAGTCAAAGTGATCAGTTAACACTTTTTTGTTGCCAGCTGCTGTCGTCATTGTCAACTCAAACATTTTTGTTGCTTTTAATTGGCAAGTTCATGATTTTGGCATTTTGTTAGAATGGTTTGCATGTTGCCACATACACACATACACACACACACACACACATTCACCTGTTGAAAATTGACAAATCGCTATGAAGTTGCCGCCAACAACGTTGACTTAGCAATCGTCGCTTCTGGGTCCACGCGTCCGACCGCCAAAAAGTGGCACAAAGGCTCAGCACAATTTCCCGTTTCACAGAACGCATTGGCACGCAACCGTCCACACGCCACAGCACAGCAAAGCACAGCTCAGCGCACCGTTGGCCATTTCATTGCCACCTTTTAGCGCGTTTGTTGTTCTTGTTGTTTCTGTTATGTTGGGGTTTGATTGTCTGTGCCGCTGGCAGGATTTACGTGCGACTCGATTGTGCTGAATTGTCTACACGTTTAGCATTTTTGATGGTGTGGACGCACGTGAAAAGCCAACGTCAACAACAACAACGACAGCGGCGGCAACACATTCAAAACCTGCGTAATTACGTTGTGTCGAGCGAACGAATGCGTTGACGTGCCGCATAATCGATTGTTGTATCGACGCTGCATGTTGAAAATTACTTTAACCATTTGTCTGGCGACCATTCACCCTGCGTTGACTAATATTCACAAAACAACAACAACAGCAATAAACTGATTCATAACGCAAACACAGACACTGCGACAAACAGACAGCTAGAAAACATACTTTGACAGCATGAAAGTGTTTTCTGGGAAATTACTTATTACTCAATTATTGTCGCTTTGAATTGAAAGTTTGTGGCTTAATTTTTAAGACAGTTTTTGCCCAAACATTCTTAAAATACAAAATAAATAATAAAAGAAAAAAATAATAAAAATTATTTTGTGGTTGTTGTTATCTTAATATGTGGTCACACAAAGTATGCTTTACACTGTAAAACAATAATGTTCAAAGTTAATTCTTAAACTCTTCTTCACTTTTGACTTATTTCTGGCCTTCGCATTAATTTTTGAGCTTTGATGTATTCAGAGACCTAAGGTAAAATTTCATGGGGAATATTTTTGTAGTACATTTCTTCCTTAAAAGTCCTGTTTCAAAGGATATTTTTTAGAATTTAAAAAAAAAGGGTCAAATTTACCCATAAAAATAGGAGCTACAGGGTTAAAATGTTTCACAAAAATTTTCCTTGAAGTATTTTACATCAAATTGTTTAACACATTCTATACCTAAAATGTAAAGTTAGATGGTTTTTGCATGCTGATGCACACATTTTAAGAAAAAAGGGTCAAATTGACCCATACAAATAGGAGCTACAGGATTAAAATGTTCCACAAAAACTTTCCTTCTAGTTTTTCGCAACAAATTGCCGAACACATTCTATACCTTAAATGTAATGTTACATGGTTTTCTTATGACGATTCACCTAAAAATTTGCAAAAGGGCGCAAACTGTGATCTTCCTTAAAAACAAATTCAGACACAAACTTTCAGAATACGCTCAAAAAAATCTTTCCTAACACTTTCAATACAATTATATTTCTTTTTTAATCTTTGAATATTTCTTTTGAATACCTGGTTTTTGTGAAAAGAATTTCATTTTGGTGTTCTGTGTTATCATTGTTGACTCTTAAGGCAAACATTTTGCAATTGAAAGTAAATTCAAAAGCAATCAGATTTGTTTACACATTCAGAGTTTATCAGTCATGGCCTCTGACGTCTTTGACGTGTACGATAAATGACAAATTATATGACGAATTATTACGACTTTTTGCATAGTGACAAATTTTTGAGTAATGCAAATTTTTGAGTCTGAAGGGCATTAAGTCTGAAAAGAGTTCATAGACATTTTCAATATTAATGTTTTGTCACAAAATGTTATCAGTTAAAAGTTGATATCTTATGAAACACTAATCTTACTTTGTGACCATATGACTAAACGTTGTGAATGATAGTCGAATCGACTAAAATTAGTGTTGCAAGGATAAAGTGAGAAAAAGATGCAATTCAAACTGAAGAGATATTTTTTCTGTCACAAACTGCGGTCAGTTGAAAATTGTCATTTTATGAAACAATAATGTTATTTTGTGACCATATGACTAAATTTTGTGGATTATAGTCAAATCAAAAAGATAAGTATTACAGGGTAAAAGTGTTTACAAATTACGATCCAAACTGAAGAGGTTTTTTTTTCTGTCACAAACTGTTATCAGTCAAAAGTTGTCATTTTATGAAACTCTAATCTTATTTTGTGACCATATGACTAAATGTTTTTGATGATAATCGAATCGACTAAGATTAATGTTGCAAGGATAAAGTGAGAACAAGATGCAATACAAACTGAAGAGGTATTTTTTTTGTCACAAACTGCTGTCAGTTGAAAGTTGAAATTTATGAAACAATAATCTTATTCTGTGACCATAAGACTAAATATTGTGTAAGAGAGTCGAATCGATGAGATACTGAAGATGTCTTTGTTTCTGTCACAAACTGTTATCAGTCAAAAGTTGTCATTTTATGAAACACTAATCTTATTTTGTGATCATAAGACTAAGTGTTTTGAATGATAGTCGAATCGACTCAGATAAGTGTTGCAAGGATAAAGTGAGAAAAAAATTCAGTCCAAACTAAAGAGGCATTTTTTCTGTCACAAACTGCTGTCAGTTGAAAGTTGTCATTTTATGAAACACTAATATTATTTTGTGACCATATGACTAAATATTGTGGATTATAGTCGAATCAAAAAGAACACTTTTTCAGGGTTAAAAAGTGTTCAAATTGCGATCCAAACTGAAGAGGTCTTTTTTTGTCACAAACTGTTATCAGTTAAAAGTTGACATCTTATGAAGCTCTAATCTTATTTTGTGACCATAAGACTAAAGGTTGTGTAAGAGAGTCGAATCGACTAAGATTAGTACTGCAGGGTCAAACTGAAACTGATCTAAACTGAAGAGGTCTTTTTGTCTGTCACAAACTGCTATCAGTTGAAAGTTGACATCTTATGAAACACTAATCTTATTTTGTGACCATATGACTAAATGTTACGTGAGATAGTCGAATCGATTAGATTAGTATTGCAGGTTCTTGAAAATAGGACAATTTCTGGTGGAAATAGAACAACTTCTAGAAATCCTATCCCACATGTGACTTAGTGCGTTGGAAAGGTTCAATCTTTGCCCATTTTTACTCAAAATTTCATGACAATTGGTTCACTGAAAGCAAAGTTATTGCATCTGAAGTGAAAGTATGTTTGGGTTATTGGTAAAAAAGTTAGCATTGAACAAAGAGCCAATACCAAGTTTTGTTTAAAATTTGGTAAAACTGTTACCAAAACATTTTAATTGGGAAATTAATTATATATATTCTTCAACTAATTTGTGATCTAAAAATACCCAAATAAAAAACATGACATTCACTTTATATACTTGAAAGTAATCTCCATTGTAAGCAATTCACATAGCTCATCTGTTCCTTCAATCATGAAACATTTTTCAAAGGCTGATTTTGGACACGTCTTCAGCTCCTTTTGGGAATTCTTCTTTATCTTCTAGTTCTTCTTTTAAGACAATTGAAGTCTTAGAATTCTCTCCGCAAAGTGCTAACTTCACTCGTGGGTATAGAAAAAACGCACAAGAAACTGGGTCTCGTGTGAATACGAAGCTTGCAGAGCGATGTGAACATTTGACGCATTGTCTTTGACCTATGAGTCAAATTTGATGAACTGCACAGTTAGTCATATAAAAAATTGAAGTATCCAAAAAACCAACCAACATAAACTGAATCATAATGAGAAGACTGCTGATAAACTTAACAATGCGTGTTCATTGTTCACGTCAGCGAGGTTTGAATATAAAAAAAATCAATTACTTAAAATTTATGTATCATAATTTCGTCACTCTGCCATATGAAAACATGACTTTTAGTACAAAAGCACAAATTCAATCATACTGAAGAGATAACCGGGATTTTTATGTTCAAAAATGATATACAAAAGTTTTATATATCCCATCAAGTATGCATTCATACCTCCAGATATATGTTGAGACAACGAAATGATTACGCATTTATGTATTAAAGAAACACCATAAAGATGGAATTGCCTACCGGCAAGAAAACAGCTATAAAATTGATTTCAAATTGAATATTCATGAAAAGAAACTTGGACTGAACATCGTTTGGGGGGAGGGAAGGGGAAGGTGCGGTCTGCGCTGACGTCTGGGCAGGGAAATGACTCTATATGGCAGATAATGATAATCTAATATGCAAATATTTATTATGGCATTGTACACACACACACACACACACACACACACACACACACACACACATACATGTGTTCATAATCTTTAAATAAATTTGGTTAAAATTGAATGAGAAATCGTTTGCGATCTCTTTATTTCAGCTTAAACGTTTGCTGAATGCACGAAGCTAATTTCTGACGATAACTTGGATAGCTTAGGAATTGGACTGAACGCGAACTGTTGATGGGAAACAAGTTTCGCTCTGGTAAGCAGAAATGTTGTTGTTGCTATACTCAGCGAGACAAGCTGAGAACTGTCCTCAGTAACATAGCAGTGAAATGTATGTGTATGGAATGGTTTGGGTTCACTCGAAAATCGATGTTGGACAGATTTTTGGCTAAACATGTAAATCATTTAATTTTAGATTCAAATAATTTAAAAATTCATCAAATGTTCTGTAATATTAAGTAATAATAATAATTTGTAATATTTCAAAACTACAACAACAACTTTAAAATTAAATTTAAGTTAAAGCAGAACAATTTTTCTTTTGAATTTTAATTTAGTTATTTTCAAATTTATATTTGTTTTTATTTAAATTTATAAAATTTTAGTTTCCTTCAACCATTTGAATTTAATTTATTACATTTTATATTAGTTTTAAAAATTTTAATTTTATTTCATATAATTTTTTTTAAATTTATTAAACTTTTATTATTTACTTTTACTATTATTTATTTAGTTATTTATTCAATTTTCCTTTGTGCATTAAAATTTTTATTTGATTTATAAAATTTTTATTCAATTTTCACTATTTTAATTTAGTTTCTCCAATTTGTTTTTAATTGTTTTTTACTTTATATAAGTTTATGTTTTAATTTGTAATTCTATTTTTTATTTTATTTTATTATTTTATTTATTTTGTTTATTTTTTTTATTTTATTTATTTAATTTATTTTATTTATTTTATTTATTTTATTTATTTTATTTATTTTATTTTATTAATTTTATTTATTTTATTTTATTTTATTTTATTTTATTTTATTTTATTTTATTTTATTTTATTTATTTTATTTATTTTAGTTATTTTATTTATTTTATTTATTTTATTTATTTTCTTTTATTTTCTTTTATTTTCTTTTATTTTATTTTATTTTATTTTATTTTATTTTATTTTATTTTATTTTATTTTATTTTATTTTATTTTATTTTATTTTATTTTATTTTATTTTATTTTATTTTATTTTATTTTATTTTATTTTATTTTATTTATAATATTTATTAAATTTTTTATTTTTTTTATTTTGAATTTTTTAAATTTTAGTTTAGTTCATACAATTCACATTTAATTTATGAAATTCTAATTTAGTTTTTACAATTTTAATTCATTTTATTAAAATTTCATTCAATTTATTAAACTTTTGTTATTATTTATTTAGTTATTTATTCATTTTTCATTTGTTTTACTAAATTTTTTATTTGTTTTAAAAAATTTTTATTTAATTTTTACAAGTTTAACTTAACTTATTAAATTTTTATTTAATAATTTTTTATTTTTTTTTAATTATTATTTCAATTTATAAAATTTTTTTTAGTTCATACAATTAAAATTTAATTTAATAAATTGTAATTTAGTTTTAACAATTTAATTTAATTTATTTAAATTTTATTCAATTTATTAAACATTTAATATTATTTTTTTTAATTATTTACTAAATTTTCATTTGACTTATAAAATTGTTATTTATGTTTTACAATTTAAATTTAGGTTGTTAATTAATTAATTAATTAATTAATTAAATTTAATTTAATTTAATTTATTCAAATTTATGTTTTAAATTTTATTCATAATTTTTTTTCAATCTATAAATCTATATTATTTTATTTTCAAAATCTGAAATTAACTTAAGTTGATTAACTTCATTTATTTTCATTAAAAATCAAATAATTATAGTCACAATTAAGTATGTTTGAAATTATTGTTTTCATGTTGCATACTAATTTTGATTCAAATTTTGTAAACATTGCAGTGAAATGACAAAGTTCTAAAATTAGAATTTTTATAGTTGGTCTCATTTGGGTAAACAAACGTTTAGTACCTAATAACAAAATTTAATGTAATCAACTGAACAACAACAACTACAACTCAACACAACCTAATCTGTGAACATTATGAATAATTTTTCAATGAATGAACTATTCTGAGGCAACATGGTGCGACAAGTGCAGCAACATGTTTGTCAACATGTTGCTAGGCGCTCAGCTGCGTTGAAAATCTCGTTCGCTGAGAACGGTGGTTGCCCAAGAAAAGTTGCTGCTACTGCTGCCGACTGCGAGTAAGAAGCAAAAACATTCAATTTTGTAACAACAACAACAACAAACACACACAAACGAACGAACGAACGCACAGCAATTGAGACTTGGCAGACGACTCCGATCTGCGATATGCGATATGCGTTCGGTGTTTCGGTTTCGGTTTCGGTGTCTGTCTCGCTGACGATCTCAGCAGCAGTGGGATTTTGTATTTTGTGTTTTGCTTTTGGGAATTGATTGGACGATATAAAAGCGTACGACAGCGGTCACTCGCCAACCATAAGACGCCTTCAAGTCTAGCTGACTGGACACGACCGACGAGAGTGTGGATACTGAAGTGGAGTGGAGCGACTTTGATGTTTTGTCTGTTCGGTTTTTGGCCTTTGAAAAAGTAACAATTTAAAAAAATTCGAAAACACAGCACAAACAAAAATTTTTGTGAATTGTGAATAGTTTTTTAAATTTAAAATACAAAAGAAAAATTCCAAATCCATCATTCAAAGTGTAAAATAACGTCGAGGTCAAAGTCAATTAAAAGCAAATAGTACAACTTTGTCTTTGGCTTAAAGAAGAAAGTTACATGTTTGGAAGAGTAGCAACCAGTAGAAGCGGCACCGGTTGTAGAAAGTGAATTGCACAACAAGAAATCGCACTCGTACAACGGATAAGTGTTCAAAGTCAGCGGCGACAGGCAGGGCGCGAAAAAGGGTTCAATCATTTGTGTGCAACAACATTCGGGCACAAATCAATCAAACAGAGAAAATACGCACAAACAACGCGTCTGCAGCAAACAACAGAACAACAGAACAACAAAATGACAGCAACAATGCAGCAGAGATATATGTTACAAGCTTTGCTGATGCTGGTGTGCAGCAGTGTGGCCTTTGCGTGCCACGGACAGCTCGGTAAGTGTGCCACTAATTAACCACAAATGATCGAGGAATAATTAATCGAATCCAGAGGCTGTTGAACAGTTCAAGCGAGAGCGATTAGTTGACAACGAAATCGTCGCAAAGTCTCCAATCGCATCGAGTCGAGTTAAACCGGCTTCAGCAATAATCCATTTCAAACGCTCAAAAAACACATAAAAAAGCTTAGTTAAAAAAGCGGCAACCGATAAGTGCCGGTGCCATAGTAACAGCGATCGGATATCGTCGAGCTGCGCCTGCGCCGCGCTGTCAATTTGGGTGCCGACCGTTTGGCGAGCTTTGCGCTTTGCATGTGAAACAGGTGTCGCTTTTAGTCTACAAATTAAATTTATAAATTCATGACTACATAGCGCACACAAAACTATGGACAGCAACGAAGCCGAAACTCCGCTGCAAATGTTTGGCACGACTCGGCCACATTTCGAATGATGTCCACAGTGCGCGCAAAAAAAAGTTTATTTGTTTTAAATTATTCCGTCTGATTGTGTATTCAGTTTGCATTCATTATTGATTTTTGGATATCTTCTTTTTGTTTGCCTGGCTGTTGTTGTTTTTGGTTTTTTTTTTTAATTTATGCATAATTCTTGGTTCTGGCTTTCTAATGATTTGAAGTTGCTTTGGTTTTTTTGTTTTTTTGCCTTTTTTGTTGCGTCAATGCGACATGTTATTGTAAATTAAATAAATTTATTTATTAAATGCAATAAAATGTTCTCTTCTAACTTGTGGCAACAACTACAAAGATCGAATATCACGTTGGGCAGCTAACGAGGCTTTGTGTTTCAGCTGCTTGCAGTTTTTTTTTGCATAAAATGCATAAATTAAAACTGGTTGAAAGTGTTTAAAAGAGCAAAAGTAATGGACAATAGTCAAAGAAATTTATTAATTAAAAAACAATTTATGTTGTGAAATGTTTAAAAGGAACTAAAATTTAAATTGCAGTAAAAAGAAATCCACTTTTTTTTCTAATTTTTGATTGATGATTTTTCTGACTTTAGTGATCTGTAATCTATATTTTGCGTTGTAGAAGTGCTATTATGTTACGCTAGATGGCATTAGAAAGATCAGATTTCATATTAAAGAAACTTTTCAGACAATTTTGTGATTACTTAAATCAGTTTTGTTTGAGCGGGTCTTAAAAGAGGAACACCAGCGTAAAGAAAATACGTTATTTGTTGTTAGGAAGATTCGATTATGTACTAAAGAAACTTTTCAGACAATTTTGTAATTTTTTGACTCAGTTTTGTTTGAGCGGGTCTTAAAAAAAGTCATACCAACATAAATAAAATATGTTATTTGATGTTAGAAAGATAAGATTTGATACTAACGAAACTTTTCAGACAATTTTGTGATTGCTAGACTTAGTTTTGTTTGAGAGGGTCTTAAAGAAGGGACATCAGCGTAAAGAAAATACGTTATTTGATGTGAGGAAGATAAGATTTCATACTAAAGAAACTTCTTAGACAGTCTTTTGACTAAATTTTGTTGTACATTAGCAAAGAGAAAATACACTAGATGGGTAAAATTTCGAACTTAAGAAACTTCTCAGACAATTTTGTAATTGCATGACTCAATTTTGATTGGGCGTGTCTCAAAAATGGACATTTGCAAATAGAAAATACGCTAGCAAATGCCATCTACTGCATTTGAAAGATAAATCTTCATACTAAAGAAACTTTTCAGACAGCTGTGTGATTGCTTGACTCAGTTTTGTTTGAGTAGTTCTCAAAAAAGGGACACCAGCGTTAAGAAAAAATACTTTATTTTGTGTCAGAAAGATAAAATTTCATACTTAAGAAACTTTTCAGACCGTTTTTTTTATTGCTAGACTCAGTTTTGTTTGCGTGAGTCTCAAAAAAGCGAAATCAGCGTTAAGAAAATACCATCTACCGCATTTTAAAGATAAATCTTTATACTAAAGAAACTTTTCAGACAGTTTTTTGACTGCTTGACTCAGTTTTGTTTGAGTGAGTCTCAAAAAAGCGAAATCAGCGTTAAGAAAATACTGTTTTTTGTGTCAGACAGATACAATTTCATACTTAAGAAACTTTTCAGACCATTTTTTTGATTGCTAGACTCAGTTTTGTTTGCGTGAGTCTCAAAAAAACGAAATCGGCGTTAAGAAAATACTTTTTTGTGTCAGAAAGATACAATTTCATACTAAAAAAACTTTTCAGACAGTTTTTTGACTGCTTGATTCAGTTTTGTTTGAGTGAGTCTCAAAAAAGCGAAATCAGCGTTAAGAAAATACTTTATTTTGTGTTAGAAAGATACAATTTCATACTAAAGAAACTTTTCAGACCGTTTGGTGATTGCTTGACTCAGTTTTGTTTGAGTAAATCTCAAAAAAGGAACACCAGCGTTAAGAAAATACTTTATTTTGTATTAGAAAGATACAATTTCATACTAAAGAAACTTTTCAGACAGTTTTATGATTGCTTGACTCACATTTTTTTCAATCGCGTTAATTGGGCAATACTTATGCATCCACCTGTAGTTCAGACTTTGTACCAAGTGATCACATTTCGATTCTGTCTTTGGTCATTGGTCTTTTGTCTATTTTTTGTGGCTTTTTTTGTACCAACAGAGTCGAGGGTTGCTATGGCAGATATACAATGAAATTAACTTCTAAATGGCAACAGGTTATTGAATAAATCGATTCATTCTAGCTATACTTAAGAATCAATATTATGCAAACATAATTTATTTATTTTACCATCATGTCAAATTTAACTCAAACAAGTTCATCAAAAAACAAGCTTCTGCCTCGCTAAGCATTGCCTCATTAAAGCTCGAATAAATTGTTTCTCAATACTTGTTGATCTCTCAAATTAATAGGTCGTTTAGCATAATCCACCAGGCCCTTTGTTTCACTGACAAACAATTCAAGTAACCCCTGCCAAAGACACATTTGTTCATTAAGTCACATCAAACAGGCTCAATTAGGCCGCTGCTCTGTGCGTTGTTCAATTTGAATTAATAACTTTTGGGCAATCGATACTCGGTACCACAGCCACAGCCACATCGACAGTCAGTTTTAATCGATTCTTGCTTAACGATTTTTTTCCGCCTATTAAATAATTTAACGCAGTGCTGACCACACGGCTGCTCGCAAGTGACAGCAATGCTGATGCTGTTTTATATTCTTATGGGTAAATGGCCATCACTGTTCAAGCGTTTCAACACCCAACAAGTTTACGCAGTCAACTACTTTTATGAGTAGATTTATTTTTAAATTTAATTTTTTTCTAAATGCGCATAATCA
This sequence comes from Melieria omissa, assembly GCA_963971225.1. Classification (NCBI taxonomy): domain Eukaryota; kingdom Metazoa; phylum Arthropoda; class Insecta; order Diptera; family Ulidiidae; genus Melieria; species Melieria omissa. The sequence continues at coordinate 32,218,924 of OZ020267.1, read as the reverse complement.
CACTGCACGCTAACAAAAAAAGCCCATCAATTAAACAAAGGTGTTAAAATCGAAATTGATCACGTCAAATACTGAGCTTTTGTGCAAATTTGTCTCTTTGCTAAATGGTTATTTTTAAGCTCATGATTTCACATTGTGTTCTGTGCGATTTCAACTCGCCACAGCTGAAAAGTGTTTTGACGAATAGAAGTATTTATTAAATAAAAATTTTAAAATTTGTCAGCATAGATTTTGTCCCATGAAAATCAGCGAAAACGAGACATCTGCCTTGTGGCCAGAACCGGTTACTTTGACGTCAGCCGCAGCAAATCGCCAGTTGTTCAAATCAAAGCTTTTGCAAGTTCTCAAGTCAATAAACTTTATGTTTTGTAAACGCGCCGTTCGTTCCGTGCGACTGTAGATGGCACACGATAGTACATTTTAAAACCGATATATGCTGTCAAAAATGTATTTTTTCCGCGCAATGTGACAAATTTATGCGAAGCAATTAATATGCGACAAGTCAACTGCCAGCGCAACGTGCAAGAATGCCAAACACCCGCCGCAGTGCTGAAATGTCCAAAACCCGCAACACTGTTTTGGCGTCTAAACACAAATCGATTGACGATTCCATGGCGATTTGCACAAAAGAAGTAAATAAACCAAAAAAAAATGGGAAAAATCAAGCAGCAAATTTGCGTCTGAATTCAGATCAAATGGTTGTGACACGTTCTCTTCGATCTGACCTTGGACAACGCAATCACACTCACACACACACTCTGACACAAACCAATTCTTCCCCCCAAAAAAAAAACAAAAAACAAAATAATAAACATCGCCGAGATCGTATTTTATGTCACACGTGTCCAACGTTAAACAAAAAACACATAAATAAAAAAAACAACAATTGCTTAGTGAATATGAATTTTTGCCGGCTTTGTCGAATATTTCGAAGATTGGAAGAACGTTGCGTGTGTGTTCAATTAATAACTGCAAAAACCGTAGAATAACAAACACAATTAAATTGGTTGACAATTAATTGCTGCGGTAGTAAAATATTTGTTTTTGTTTTTGGCATAATGCCAACGTTAAACTATATCGACGTGCGACTAATTATTGCATCAGTCGATTAGTGACTTTTTTTTGCTAACGACAATTGGTCATTGATTGGGTTTTTGTTAGAAAGATTTGATTTGCTGCTTAGGGGATAACCGAGCTGACTCGATGAGGATCCAGTTTGCAGCCAGAAACTAATTTAATGAGTTGATACAAATTTCAAATCGATTGGATTTATGTTCGAAACATTTGTTTTGCTTTGAGTTGGGAAACCACAGGTGAGCTGAACTGACCAGATTTAGGCTTTCAATCAGATGGAAGAGGAAATTGATTGATCAAGTGTCGACTAGATTTAGGCTTTCAATCAGATGGAAGAGGAAATGGATTGATCAAGTGTCGATTAGTGACTTTTTTTTTGCTGACGAGAGTTCTTTGGTGCCATGTTTCTTGGCAGCAATCAATGATCATTGATTGGATTTTAGTTAGAAAGATTTGATTTGCTGCTTAGGGGACAATCGAGCTGACTTAGCTTAGGTTCAAGTTTGCAGCCAGAAAAAAGTTTGATGAGTTGATAAAAATTTTAAAATCGATTGAATTTATGTTAGAAAGATTTGATGTTAGGTGAGAAGTCACAGTTTCACTTTCACTTTCAGTTCGAAGGGGAAACGGTTTGAAGAAAATTTGATACCAATTGGGTTTATGATAGAAAGATTTGATTTGATTTAAGATGAGAAACCGCCGCTGAAATAATTCGACTAGACTTATTGGCTTTCAGTCAGATTGATGAGGAAACGGGTTGTTTAAAATTTCATCTAGATTAGGTTTATGAAAAAAAAATTTAATTTTACGGCAAGTTTCTTGGTGCCATGTCTCTTGGGAGCAATCAATGGTCATTAATTGGGTTTTTGTTAGAAAGATTTGATTTGCTGCTAAGGAGACAACTGAGCTGACTAAATTATGTTCAAGTCTGCAGGCAGATCAAAGTTTCATTATTTATTCATTTCATTTCATTTCATTTCATTTCATTTCATTTCATTTCATTTCATTTCATTTCATTTCATTTCATTTCATTTCATTTCATTTCATTAGTTGACACAAATTTTAAATCGATTGGATGGTAGAAAGATTTGATTTGAGGTGAGAAATCATAATCGACCAGGTTTGAGCTTTCAATAAGATTGAAGAGGAACCGGATAAATCAACAATTTCATATCAATTGGGTTAATGAAAGAGATTTGATTTGATTTTAGATGAGAAACCACCACTGAGCTGATTCGGCTAAATTTACGCTTTCAGTCCGACGAAACGAAACGGATTGATACAAATTTCATATCAATAGTGTTTGTGATAGAAAGATTTAATTTGATTTGATGTGAGATCACCGTTGAGATCACTCGACTAGATTTAGGATTTCAGTCCGATGAAGAGGAGACGGATTGATCAAAATTTCATACCGATTGCGTTTATGATAGAAAGAATTGATTTGGTTTGTTTTGAAATGAAAAATCACAGTTGAGCTGAGCCAACTAGATTTAGGCTTTCAGTTCGACCGAAGAGGAAACGAATTGAGAAAGATGATTTCACTAGACAAGGGGCTACTAGTCTGGTCTTGAGTCTTTAACTATATCAGACATTCTATCTCTGTTTGGTATCGTTATGTACTCAAGATTTAAGACAGAAGTAGTTTACCTAATATTCGATAAGAACTCAAATATCTTTGGTGATATTTAGTAAAGATTTCATTCAGCTATCGTTATGGACTCAAGACAGAAGTCGATAAGAACTCTAATGTCTTTGGTGATCATTATTAAAGATTTCATTCAGGTACCGTTATGGACTCAAGACGGAAGTCGATAAGAACTGTGATCTTAGGTGAAGACTTCATTCAGGTATCGTTACGGACTCATGACAGAAGTCGATAAGAACTCTAATGTCTTTGGTGATCTTAAGTAAAGACTTCGTTCTGGTATCGTTACGGACTCAAGACAGAAGTCGATAAAAACTGTAAAGTCTTTGTGATCTTAAGTGAAGACTTCATCAGGTATCGTTATGGACTCAGGATTCAAGACGGAAGTCGATAAGAACTCTTCTATCTTTGGTGATCTTTACTAAAGATTTCATTCAGGTATCTTTATGGAATCAAGACTCAACACAGAAGTCGATGAGAACTCTAATGTCTTTAGTGATCTTTACTTAAGATTTCATTTAGTCCATAAAGACTCAAGAATCAACATAGAAGTCGATAAGAACTATAAAGTCTTTGTGGTCGTAAGTGAAGACTTCATTCAGGTATGGACTCGAGGCTCAAGACAGAAGTCGATAAGAACTCTAATGTCTTTAGTGATCTTTACTAAAGATTTCATTCGGGTAGCGTTACGGACTCATGACAGAAGTCGGTAAGAACATTAATGTCTTTTGTGATCTTAAGTGAAGACTTCATTCTGGTATCGTTACGAACTCAAAACAGAAGTCGATAAAAACTGTAAAGTCTTAAGTGAAGACTTCATCAGGTATCGTTAAGGACTCAGGATTAAAGAAGGAAGTCGATAAGAACTCTAATGTCTTTAGTGATCTTTACTAAAGATTTCATTCAGGTTTTATTATGCACTCAAGACAGAAGTTTTTTATCTATCCTTCCATAAGACATTTTGTGCCATTATGGTCTCTAGTAAAGACTTCATTCAGGTATCGTTAAGGGCTCAAGATAGAAGTCCTGTATCTAAGACTCAAGACAGAAGTTGTTTACCTAATTTTCAATAAGAACTTTTATGTCTTTGGCGATTTTTAGTAAAGACTTTATTCCTAGTCTCGTTGATTTTTTGCGGTCATAGTTTCTATGGGAAGGTAGAGTAAATTATTAATAAAAAACATTTTTTTATTAGAAAAATAATTAAAAAAGTTTATTAGAAAAAAATTTTAAAAATTTATTAGAAAAAACATAAAAAATGTATTAGTTTATTAACTTCAATAAATCTATATATATAAAAATCAAATAAATTTCGTATGTGTTCTATAGACTCCCAAACCACCAGACCTATTTTAATAAAATATTACGTGTGTGTTTACGGGCACCGTGTGGAAGGTTCTTAGCATAGGGGGCGTGGCATTATTCAAGGGGGCGTGGCACCGCCCATACAACTCAATTCTTTAATATTGAATATCTTCAGAATTATAAGTCGTATAGCATTGAAATTTGGTACAGTGTCATGGCGTAAACATGTTGTTCGACCGGTAAAATTTAATGGGCGTTGGACAAGGGGCGTGGCACTTTTTAAATTCCGGTGTAACTTTCGAACTATAGCGTTCACATCAGTGAAACTCGGTACAAACTAACGATTTGGTCGTGTCCTTCGACAGGGAGAATAGGGTGGGTTTTTGACAAGGGGGCGTGGCGCCGCCCATACAAGCCAACTTTTTAATACGGAATATCTTCGGAATTATAAGTCGTATAGCATTGAAATTTGGTACAGTGTCATGGCGTAAACGTGTCTTTCCAGAAATAAAATTTAATGGGCTTTGGAAAGGGGCGTGGCACTTTTTAAATTCCGGTGTAGCTTTTGAACTATAGCATTCACATCAATGACACTCGGTATAAACTTATTATTTAGTCGTGTCCTTCGGCAGGGGGAATAGGGTTTATTTTGGACAAGGAGGCGTGGCACCGCCCATACAACACAACTTTTTGATATGGAATATCTTCGGAATTATAAGTCGTATAGCATTGAAATTTGGTACAGTGTCATGGCGTAAACGTGTCTTTCCAGAAATAAAATTTAATGGGCTTTGGAAAGGGGCGTGGCACTTTTTAAATTCCGGTGTAGCTTTTGAACTATAGCATTCACATCAATGACACTCGGTATAAACTTATTATTTAGTCGTGTCCTTCGGCAGGGGGAATAGGGTTTATTTTAGACAAGGGGGCGTGGCACCGTCCATACAACCCAAATTGTTGATTAGAAATATCTTCAGAATTATAGGTCGCTCAGTATTGAAATTTGGAACATTGTCATTATGTAAGCATGTCATTCGACTGGTAAAATTTAATGGGCGTTGGACAAGGGGCGTGGAACTTTTTAAATTCCGGTGTTACTTTTGAACTATAGCATTCACATCAACGACACTTGGTACAAAGTAACGATTTGGTCATGTCCTTCGGCATGGGGAATAGGGTGTATTTTGGACAAGGAGGCGTGGCACCGCCCATACAACCCAACTTTTTGATATGGAATATCTTCGGAATTATAAGTCGCTCAGCATTGAAATTTGGAACAGTGTCATGGCGTGAACGTGTCTTTCCACAAATAAAATTTAATGGGTTTTGGAAAGGGGCGTGGCACTTTTTAAATTCCGGTGTAGCTTTTGAACTATAGCATTCACATGAATGACACTCGGTATAAACTTATTATTTAGTCGTGTCCTTTGGCAGGGTGAATAGGGTGTATTTTGGACAAGGAGGCGTGGCACCGCCCATACAACCCAACTTTTTGATATGGAATATCTTCGGAATTATAAGTCGCTCAGCATTGAAATTTGGAACAGTGTCATGGCGTAAACGTGTCTTTCCACAAATAAAATTTAATGGGTTTTGGAAAGGGGCGTGGCACTTTTTAAATTCCGGTGTAGCTTTTGAACTATAGCATTCACATGAATGACACTCGGTATAAACTTATTATTTAGTCGTGTCCTTTGGCAGGGTGAATAGGGTGGATTTTGGACAACGGGGCGGGGCACCACTCATGCAACTCAAATTTTTAATATGGAATAATTTCGGAATTATAAGTCATACAACACTAAAATTTAGTACCCTGTCGTCTCATACATGAGTCATTCTAATGATAAGATTTGATGGGCGTCAGACAAGGGGCGTGGCGCATTGTTTGTGACCCAAATATTTTGCTGAACTTTGAGTGGCACAGCAATGAAACTAAGTACGAACCTACCATTTTCCCTTCCGAAAGACGGGATGGTGCGGGTATTGAACAAGGGGGCTTGGAACCGCCCATATAACTTAAATCTATATATATATACAAGAAAGTGACTGTATGTGAGTTACGGCATCACACACAAACGGACCGTTTGGGCGAGACGAAGTTTGCCGGGTCAGCTAGTTCTTTATAAAATAAGTAAATATTAAAAAATTTGGATTTTGCAAATTTACAGTTACTAAAAAAGCATATAAAAACTGTAAATTTTGTTCAAAAACCGTGTTGTTGTAATTAAAAAATATTTAAAAAATTTATTAAAAAAAATAATTAATAAAAAAAATATTTAGATTAACTTTAAAAAATTCCATATAAACTAATTAAATATTAACAATTTTTGGTTTAACAAGTTAACAGTTACTAAAAAAAGTATAAAGCAAAGCAAATTTTGTTCAAAACCCGTGTTGTTGTAATTAAACAAATATTTAAAAACTTACTAAAACAAAAATAATTAATAAAAAAATTCTTAGATTATTAACTTTAAAAAATTACATATAAACTAAGTAAATATTGACAATTTTTGGGCTTGGCAATTTTACAGTTACTAAAAAAAGTATAGAAAAACTGAAAATTTTTTTCAAAAAGTGTTGTCGAATTTCTTAAAAATATGAAAATCACAGTTCAGTGACCAAGTTTTTGAATATAATTAATGTTGTTTTTATTGTAAATATAAAAATAAACTGTTAAAATGATAAAAAAATTATAGTGTTATGTCATTAGTTATTCTTCGCTCTTTCATATAATAAAAAAAATATAAAATATGCAAACTTTAACTATTAAATAAATAGTTGTGCGTTATGCAAAAATTTGAATAGCGTTGAGTTCATTAAACTCTAAAAAAATGCCCATAAAAGTAAACGCTTCAAACAAGTAACAAACAAAAAGCACATAAAACAGTGGCACACGCAGCTGGCAAATTTGTGCAAAATTTTCACATACACAGAAACGCAAACACAGACATAGACACACACATACAAGCAGACAAAGCATATTTATTTGTTGTAACTGTTTTGAGTATTTTTACTGTTTTAATTGGCTTCAATGTTGAACCACTTTGGCACAAAACAAATGGGCGACGAATTAGTGAAACTGTGCAACAACAACAAAAGCAACAACTCTATCACTGGCCACCAACAATTGCCACAATGACACTTGAACTTGATTTTGAAGTGATCACAACACAAATAAATTGTGATCATTATTGTTGTTGTTTATGCCTTCAACGCCTTTTGACTTAATTGTTTGCAATGAGTTGGCAATTTGGCACAATTTCGACAATGCGAAACAATGAAAACATTAACTGTTTTCATATTTGGAGATTTTTTTTGCCACTTGTTGGTGTAAGAAAACAACAAAAAAGCCAACTGGTCAGCATTCATGTTATGACAGCCAACACATACTGAGACATGTGCCAAGTGGTCACTGACAGACAGACAACTATTCATGTTTGAATGTACCGACAAGTGTAGCGCTTGCTGTTTTTCGTTGTTGTTGTTATTTGTTTATATTTTTTTTTGTGTTGAATATAATTTTTACAAGGTAACCACTTGTCGCTCGTCGACGTTAAGGAAGCGCAAACACGACTTAAAATTAGCGGCTTTTGTTGTGGCGTTTCGTTGCGGCTATTGTGCAGGTAATCATCAAAACAATGCTTCTTGTTGTTGCTGTTGTACATACAACATGTTATGACACATCAACATATATAGTCAGCCAGTCAAGACAGACGGACAGAGAGACAGTTGCGATTCACAAGTTTTGGCGTTGGCGGCAATTTGTGCCAACGTTCAGTCGGAAGTGTTGAATTTTGAATAATTGCTCGCAATCACTCAAATTTGTGCAAAATAACAAATTACAAGTCAATTTTTATGTCATGTACAGTTACATGAAAACATTCAGTCACACATACATACATTCATATACTATATACATTCAAATACTCACACACACACACCCACACCGACCAGTGAGTAAGCAATTTTCAATTAGGAATTCACTTTCATTTCAAGGCCAATTAACATGAAGTGTTGTTGTTGTTGTTGTTTTTGATGGCTTTTTTTTGTTATTTGTTGACTGAATTTGAAATTGGCGGTTTTATACGTTTTTATTTAAAGTAATGTAGGTCAGTTCAGTTAATTAACGTTGCGGCTTTGTGAAGCGACTGCGAATAGTTTGCTGCAAAAAATTTACCTTGAATTCACTTGCAAATAAATGCCAATCATAAATAATTTATTTAATAATAATTATTGTAAAATAATTGCATTTGAAATGGATAGCTTTGCTCTTTGAAACTTTTTGTCATTTTAATAAAATGATTGAATTTATTTACTTTTTCCATTTTTTTATTTACTTTTCAATTTCAATTCTTTTTTTTGCTTTTAATTATACAAATTAACAAACCACTTTGAATATTCAATGATTAAAATGTTTTTAAATATTTTTTTAGATATTTTTGTAATAGCTTTGGGGTTCCAAATGAATTTAAATGTTAGTAAAATGCAGGTTTAAATTAGTTTTCTTGTAATGAAAAACTTTCAGAATTATTCCTTGGTTTACAAAAATTCTTTACAAAATCTTCAATCCAAAATGAGCTGAGAACAACGCAAAATTTTCTTAGAGCTTTGTGGCTCTTCTATATTTGCCAGCATCCTTATTGCTTCTTGAAACAATTTACACCCAAAAAAAAATCCAAGATGGGTTGGAAACAGCTCAACATTTTCTTAGAGCTTCGTTTCTCACCTATCTTTGCCTCAGCATCAGAAGTGTATCTTGGTTTTCAGATAATTTTCACACAATAAACTAATTCAAGATGTGTTGAAGACAACACAGGATTTTCTTTAAGTTTTGTTCTTCATTTTTGTTTGTCTCAACATCAAAATTGTTCCTGGGTTTTCAAATAATCTTCACACAAGAAACTAATCCAAGATGTGCTGAAGACAACACAGGACTTTCTTAGAGTTTCGTTCGTGGCTCACCTTTGTTTGCCTCAGCATCAAAATGGTTGCTTGATTTTCGAACAATCTTCCACAATCTTCAATCCAAGATGGGCCGAGGACAACTAAGGACTTTTTTAGAGTTTTGTTGGTCACCTATGACTGTCTCAGCATGAGAAGTGTATCTTGGTTTTCAGATAATCTTCACACAAGAAACTAGTCCAAGGTGGGCTGAAGACAACCCAGGTTTTCTTAAAGCTTTGTGGCTCATCCATGTGTGTCTCAGCGTCAGAATTGTTCCTGAGTTTCAAAAGTTGAAGAATCTCTTTTTCAATCTGCAATCCAATCAATCGATGTGGTGAGAACAACACAGCATTTTCTTAAAGTTTTCTGGCTCATCCATGTTTGCTTCAGGATCAGAATTGTTCCTGGGTTTTCAAATAATCTTTACCCAAAAAACTAATCCAAGATAAATTGAGAACAACACAGAGTTCCTTGAGCTCTTGATTTGACTTAAACTTCCATCGTTCTAGAGCGCTTTTCTCACAAAAAAAAAACAGATGAGAACCATAATTGAAGTTCTGACGGGTCACAGTGTAATTCGTATCCACACAGAAAGCTGGGTTTGCTTTCTAATGACTTCTGTCTCTTTTACTCTTTAACTCTTTTCGAGGAAGAGGCTGAAAGCGGACTTCATCTTCTGTACACTAGTCCTGCATTATCTAGAAGAAGAATCATTTATATGAGCAGCTTTTTTCGTCAACAATGTAGCAAACGACTCTATAGGACACTTTATCTTCTAAAAAATACATTTGCAATCAGAGGAATTTTTCAGCAGAACCTGGAAGCTATGTTTGAACGGGTTTCGATTGCTTCTTTACGAAGATGTTGAAGATCTTCTGAAGTCTTTTTTAGCCTTTCAGCTGAAATTTATTTCTCAGTCAGAGGATTTTTTTCAGCAGAAGCTTGGTTTGAACGGGCTTTCGATTGCTACTTTTCGAAGGTGTCGAAGATCTTCTGAAGTCTTTTCTTAGGTTTTGAAATTGAATTTGAAATTTATTTCTCAGTCAGAGAATTTTTTTCAGCAGAAGCTGGAAGCTTGATTTGACCGGCCTTTTCGATTGCTTCTTTTTTTGGCAACAATTTTTTAAAGTCACTCGGAGCTTTTCAGCTAAAGTTGGTTTTTCTATCAGAAAAATTTTTTTAACGGAAGCTGTTTTTTGTTTTTGTTTGAACGGGTTTTCTATTGCTACTTTTTTTTGGCGAAGATCTTCTGAAGTCTTCGTTTAGTTTTTTTAGCTAAATTATAAACCTTTCAATCAGAGGAACATTTCAAACGAAAGGTGATTTTTTTGGTCTGAATGATGTTTTGAAAGCTTAATTAGAGGTTAAACGTTAGTTAAAAGACGGTTAAGTTAGGGATTTAGTTAGGTGGCCATATAAGGAAAAGCAAAGTGATTTTTACACAGATTGCTTCTAAGGACACGAAACTTCAGGATCAACTGAAGAAAAATGAATTGAAATAATAGTAAAGTTGATAAAATTGAAAATTTTTTTAAACTAACTTCAAAGCTGCTGATCTCAACTAAATTCGATTTTTTGAACTAAAAGTCGAAAGTTGAACTGGTTGACGTCTGCGAAGAAAATCGCTTTTAAACAAATGTAATTAATTTTTTTATTTTATGGGCATAAAAAGGTCTTTTGAACTAAGTTCTTCTGAACTTATATCGAAATTGTTTAACACAATTTAATTCATTAAATTCACAGCTTAACTCTTGCTTCACATAAAGACTTCTATACAATTAGTCAAGAAAAAAATGATCAAAAATCAATGAACTGTTAATTAGTGCAATGAACTGTTGCCAGTTTTTGTTTCAGACCCATAAATACACAAACTGAAAGTTCAAATTGCTAAACAACCTACAGAGACTTGCCATATCATAATTTAATATTAAAATTTGCATTCATTTAATTTTGAAATTAAACACATAAAAAATATAAACCAGATTACTGGTTTGCATTTAAATCACTGTCAAATTATGAAATTGTTGTGAAATTTTATCATTCTGAATCTACAATGCAAAAATTTAATATTTAATAATATTTAAACTCAAAAGTGTCAAATGCACAAAAAAAATTGTTTACAAAATTTGATGTCTTAATTAAAAACGAACTTAATGCGTTGCTTGCTGAAAGCGATAATCAAAAGTTGCGATAAATTAATGAATGCCTCATTGGGATTAGGTATGAGTAGATAGTCAACAATTAAATCGTTTTTAAGATGCTTTGTAAGATAAAATGTGGCAAAATCCGGCTGACATTAAGGCGGTTTAATACCAGTTTAAATGACAGTCAGTGTTGCTAAGGTTTTGAAACGGAGACAACAATTTAAGGATTAACTGGCAGTTATGAAAACAATGAAGAGGTGCACAGATAAAGAGATCAGGGCGAACATATGGAAAGGCGAGCAGACAAATGAACAGTGACAGACTGATGTGGAGAAGGAGAGGTGGACATATGGAGGACAGATGGAGAGATAAAGTGATTTAAAAACGAGAAACAGATGGTCAAGTATTGAGATTCTTAAGTTATGGTTGGATTAGTTAAGATATTAAACTGGCTGTGAAATAGATAGATAGATGGAATAGATGGAATAGTGTGTTAATCACATAGGGGGCGAAACAGACAGACAGACATACAACTAACAGGAGAGACAGACAATCCTAAATTTGAATGACAAAGAGGACACAAAGAAAAACAGATACATAACCGATATCCAGAAGTCCGATAAAGAGACAGTTTGACACTGGAAGTACCACTTAGACGAAAAAGGGGAAATCATCATCAAATCAGGGTTGGACAATCATGTCTGGATACTCTTTAGACAGTTGGAGGCTCGAAGAGATGGAAAACACAACCCACAGACAAATATTTATTTGGCTCAAAAATCAATTTGACAACTAGACGATGGATTTACATATAAGAGGTCAAAAAGACAACTAACACGAGAGACAGACAATCAAAAATTTTAATGAAAAAGAGTCAATCAGTCAAGTAACAGACCCAAACAGGTACAAAACCGATATGCAGAACATGAAAGAGTCAGACAAAGAGTCTTCTTCAGTGAGTTAGAACAAACTCATGAACCAACAATTGAACTACCAGTTAGTTGAAAACGAGTCTATCAGGTGAATGAACATTTAGTCACAAAGATGTATAGCAAGTCAGATAAGCAAGATGACACATAGCTGCAAATTTAGACAAAGGCAAATGCGGAAGCACAAACATACAGTTGAACAAACAAACAGACAGTTCACATATGGAACAACCGAAACCAGAGACACCAGACACAATGAAACAGTTTTCGTTTCAACTTTAAAGACAAGTAAGGAAATCCTCAGCAATCGGAGCGTTTTTCTAGCTGAGCTGTCATTTGGTTGACGCCGCCAAGTCTGGCGCTGTGATTGCGCTGAAAGCGAGCGCGAACGTTACAAAGTGGGCGGCTCGTGCTAATAATGCAATTAAGCGTTTCGATCGAGCCGCTTCGGCGGCTGTCAAATGATAAATGATACAGCAGCAGCACAGAAAAAACGGCAAAACACAAACTTACACACACACACAGACAACATTGAAACGGTAAGCGCGCGGAAATCAAAGCAAACCGGTACAGAGTGAAACACATAAAGTGACAACCAAAAAAAATTATTTAAAAAAAACAAACAAATAAAAATAAATAAAAATAAAATAAAGTAAACGTAGTGGCCGCAAAAAAAAATGCTAAATGAAAATACCGTAAAATAAATGAGTAAGAAATTTATCAAAAACGTAGTGCAGGCAGCAATTTCGGCGATAACCAAACGTTCAAGGTTGCATACGCAGACGCAGTGGTCGTCGCCGTCGATGTGGCCGTTGCATGCGTCATTGGCGTTGCGTGTGGGTATGCGACGCACTGACGTAGTTACCACTTGTTAACATAATGTCGGGCAATGTCGGCACTTTTTGCACGCATGCGCGCGCGCGCACACTTTGATCGTAATCGCATGCGATAAGTTTGCCGCTTAAGTCTTTCGTTTCGCGCTGCAGCAGCTCTTCAATGCAGCAGCGCGAACCACAACATATTTCGTTTATAATCGAGTTTTGAGCGCTCTTTATCAATTTATCACGCAGCATTGCAGCCGAAATGAATGAAGCTGCAATCGCTGATGCACGAAACTGCAGTTGACGCGCTCGCGGCAAAGTGAACGCCGTTGCCGCTCAACTTGTTGACATTTTGCCGCCGCCGATTGCTGACATTGGTTGAAGCAGCAGCAGCAATTTTTCACATGCTTCGTTGACTTTGTGTTGGCATTGTTTGTTGTTGTTATTTTCGTTTGTGTAGCGGTTATTGTTTACGGAAATTAAGCGACAGTTTTATGAGCAATTTGTCAACGCAATGCTGTATGGAGATTTTCTGTAGTGTTCGATTGTTGCACTTGCATAATTAATGGCAATGCGCGTTGGTTGATAAAACGTGGTTTCATAGGTTGTTCGACGCTGTGGGTGGTCCAAACTTGTGTAAAAGCAGTGAAAGACATATGGGCAACAACACATAGTAGCGTCCAGTGTAAACTTGGCTCTAGCTCGGTGATACATTTGAGCTTATTTGATGTTTAGGCTTTTTTCCTCAGTTCAATTGCGTCAAAATTTTCTTTAACAAAACTCTGAATTTACGCCACAAAATTAGTCAATTTTTGATATAATCTTCCCAACTTTTCTTTAGACTAAAAACTTTACAACAAATATTGCCAGCGACTGTCAACAAATCGTCGCCTGAGAAAACGAATGTCGTATGTTCTATTGAATTTAATAGCACATACGACAACCGTTTTCTCAGGTGACGAAATGTCGCATTCATTTCTAGAAACCTCAATAAGCTATTTGCCCAAATGAGAACAATTCATGCAAACTACTTTCACAAATGGCTTTCAATTCAAACTGAGTTTGAGTTGCGTTGAATTTGAGTTTTTTTTAACCATTGTGCAAGTTATTTGGTTAACGTGACAACAAAGCGAAATCTCTCAACTCCATTCCAAACCTTACAGCACTTTTTCCTGAAAGCAACAATTCTGCAAATCATTAAAATTTTTAACTCAACATTCACTTCAAGAGTTCATGTTCTCTTATGTAAATTTATACATAATTGTTTTGACATAAACCACACACAGGTTAAAGTACCCAAAGCACTTAAAACTTTAATGGACACGAGGTTAGAAGTAATTTTTTTGTGCCCGAATTTTTATGAGACATTAAAAAGCAATTAAAATTAGCCAACAACATTACAGAGTATTTCTTTTGTTATTGCTGTAGGCAGTAGAATTTTTTTGGCAGAGTCTTAACCATTTTTCTGCTAGTGATACGAAAACGTGGCAGTGGTTTTGCCTTTCACTTCACCATCAATAAAGTTAGGAGAGTAGTTTCTATTCAATTTTTGTTCATATCTGTCGAATGGTGTTTAGATTTAGAAGAATAGTTCAAAGATAGCAATTAGTTCTCCATTCTACGGGACGGTCCTTCTTTCATGTCGGAATGAAGAACGAATGGAAGTGATAGAAATGAAAGAATGGAATTTGGAAAATTTTTAAATATTCTTTACACCTTTTACGAAATCAAGAACAAAGAAGCAAAGATTTTGTTGACAGAGTTTGGAATCGTTTGCATTCTTTCTTTTGACTTTTAGGGAAAATAAGAATTTGTAAAAGATTTGTAAAAGACGATTTTCTAGATGGACTTTCGAGTCTTTCCCTACTTTTATTTGTACCATTAAAGAAGAGAAAAAAAAAAATTGCAACGAACTCGTAGATGGGGTTTGGAACCAACGTTTCCAATGTTTTTTTCTACCTTCAAAGCACGTAAGAAGAGAATAAAAACAACAAAGAAGCGAAGATTTTGTCACCAGAGTTCGGATCTTTTTCCAACCATTTTTCCACCTTTACGGAGAGTAAGGTGACTTTGTTCAGAAGAAGATTTTGTAGATAGAGTGTGGAACTTTTTCCAAAGCTTCGTTTTCCTTAAGGAAGGTAAGAAGCAGAAAAAGAAGAAGAAGAAGAAAAAGAAGAAGAAGAAAAAGAAGAAGAAGAAGAAGAAGAAAAATAAGAAGAAAAAGAAGAAGAAAAGAAGAAGAAGAAGAAGAAAAGAAGAAGAAGAAGAAGAAGAAAAGAAAATGAAGAAGAAGAACAAGAAAAGAAATAGAAAAAAAGGAAAGGAAAGAAGAAAAGTTAGTATAACCCAGCGAACATTTTGTAGATGATGTTTGGAACCTCCAACGCTTCTTTCCACCTTTAAGGCAAGTAAGAAGAAGAAGAACATGAAAAAACGAACAAAACCCATCTTTCCACTCTTAGAGCCAGTTTAAAGAAAGTTAGAATTATCAAGAGAAGATTTTACAGATAAAGTTTGGAAACTTTCTCCGAGTTTCTTTTCATCTTTAAGAAAAGTAAGAAGAAGAAGAAAAATACGAAAAAGCCAAGATTTTCTACATTGAGTTTGAAACTACTCCCAATCGTTCTTTCTACCTTTAGAGAAAGTTGAAATTATCCAAAGAAGACTTTGTAGATGCAATTTGAAACCTTTACCAGCGTTTATCTCCACTCTTATGGAAAGTAAGAAGAAGACGATGACGAAAAAGCGAAGATTTAGAAGACTTTAAAGAAAGTGAATAGTTCGAGGATGCAGTTTTAAACCTTTTTAAATGCTTCATTCCACCCTTAAGAAAAGTAAGAAGAAGGAAAAGACAAAAAAAGCCAAGGTTCTCTGCATTGAGTTGGGAACCTCTCCCAATCTTTCTTACTACCTTTAGAGAAAGTTAGAATTATCCAAAGAGAATTTTGCAGATAAAGTTTGGAACCTTTTCTCATGGTTTCTTTTCATTTTTAAGGAAAGTAAGAAGACAAAAAATATGAAAAAGCCAAGATTTGCTACAATGAGTTTGGAACCTCTCTTTTCTACCTTTAGAGGTTCTTTCTACCTTTAGAGAAAGTTGGAATTACCCAAAGAAGACTTTGTAGATGAAGTTCGAAACCTTTCCCAGCGTTTCTCTCCACCTTTAAGCAAAGTAAGAAGAAGACGATAACGAAAGTCGAAGATTTAGAAGACTTTAAAGAAAGAGAATAGTTCGAGGATGCAGGTTTGCACCTTTTTAAATGCTTCATTCTACCCTTAAGAAAAGTAAGAAAAAGGAAAATACGAAAAAGCCAAGATTTTCTACATTGGAACCTCGTTTGGAACCTCTCCCAATCGTTCTTTCCACCTTTAGAGGAAGTTGGAATTATCCAAAAAGACTTTGCAGATGAAGTTTGGAACTTTTTCAACATTTCTTTCCATCTTTAAGGAAAGTAAGAAGAGGAAGAACACCAAAAAACAAAGATTTTGTAAATGAAGTTCCACCTAGTTTTTTATCTGTTCAGTTAGGGTTTGAAACATGCCCACCTATCTACTTTCTATAAAATAACTTTGAACCTCTACCATTTTAATTATTATTGTCCGTCGTTTTTGCTAAACAACTTTACTTTTTCAATTCTCTACATTTTGTTGTGAGTTTTGCTGTAAAAACAACACATTTGTATAATTAGAGAAACTGAAGTGATTTATGCCCCGGTGACAAATTGTTGAACGGCAATAAACTCAAAATCAATTAGAACTAACTGGAAGAAAGCAGCGCTCGATCTACTGTCTACTGACTTCACATCGCAACACTCAAAGCCAATCAATAGAAAAAATAATACAAAACAAAAAAATTAACACAACAATACGCACAACACTTTACAATTCAATTTTTTTTCATTTGATTCGATTCTATTTTATTATTCTGTGCATGTTTGTTATTGCTTTATTCAACAAAGTTTTAGTGTGAAAAATTATTTTTTGCAAACTCATTTAGGACGCGTGTCAATTTTTATTTGATTTGATTTCAATTTTTTAACACTTTTTGTATATGTTTTGGCCTTTGTTGTTGTTAAGGTGTGTCGTAATAAAACAAAAAAACCCATAAAAGTATAAAATTTACGGCATTGTGTCGCATGATCGATGAATGTTGGTTTTTATTACATTTTAATGTATTTGCCCTTTTTGTTGTTGTGGGGCCTTCTTCACAAAAATGTCCAACCCGCTCGTTACAACGTTCCCTATTCGCACATGTTTGGAATTGTTTGTTAATTGTGGAAAGTGTTAATTGTTGCAAGTGGCAAAACATACCAAATGTGCACTCAACTCTGAAAATACTTTGAATTGTTCTCTCACAGTTCTACTCTCAGTTGTACTGGCAGTTTTGCTCTGAACTGTGTTCTAAGCTGTTGCTAGGAACGTTGCTCAGGCTCAAGGGGGGGTCAGTGAACTATGTTCGTGCGCACAATTGTTGGGAATTTGATGTGTTGTTGTTGGCCTTGTTTCAAGGGTAATGCAAAAAAAAATCAACTTCTTATCGTTATAGATTTTTGAATTTTTTTATTTAAAGACTATTTTTTACTCATTGGATTTGACATATCGAACGATTGTACGAACGAACGATTGGTTGGTAAGGAGGGACAAGGGGTATTCACTTACAGGTTCCGACTGTCACAAACTTTGGCTCTTTTTTGCCAGTTCGAAGCTTTGATAAAGGTCAGGAAATTTTCCTACCAGAGATTTCCTTGATATCTTTGCCATCTAGTGCCTGTCTTAGCTAGAAGGTCCTTAGAGTTCTCGCTCTTGATGAGGTTTATTGAAATATGGACCTCTACCACTCTGGAGGCTCCGCTCTTTCGATACCCTCGATGTTCCTATGACCAGGAATTCAAATAGAGGGTCTTTGATACTGGAACTGTTGCTATTATGCTAATCTGGCATGTGTCCTTGCCACCTCTGGTCAGCCTTAGCTAGGAGGTTCTTGAGAATCTCGCTCTTGAGGAGGTTTCTTGAAGTGTGTACTCCTCTACCGCAATCCCCTGATCAAGAGCAGGACCTCTTTTGCCAAATTTATCCACTCTTTCGATACCCTCGATGTTTCTATGACCCGGAATTCAAATGAGGGTTTTTTGATACAGGAACTTAGGCTGATCTGGGTATCTGTGGTGTATCTTTGCGATCTCTGGTCAGCCTTAGTTAGAAGGTTCTTGAGAATCTCAAGAGCGAGATTTATTGAAATATGGACCTCTACCACTCTGGAGGCTCCGCTCTTTCGATACCCTCGATGTTCCTATGACCAGGAATTCAAATAGAGGGTCTTTGATACTGGAACTGTTGCTATTATGCTAATCTGGCATGTGTCCTTGCCACCTCTGGTCAGCCTTAGCTAGGAGGTTCTTGAGAATCTCGCTCTTGAGGAGGTTTCTTGAAATGCGTACCCCTCTACTGCAATCCCCTGATCAAGAGCAGGACCTCTTTTGGCAAGTTTATGCGCTCTTTCGATACACTCGATGTTCCTATGCCCAGGAATTCAAATGAGAGTTTCTTGATACAGGAACTTAGGCTGATATGCTAATCCCACATGTACCTATCCTTTGCCATCTCCGGTTAGCCTTAGCTAGAAGGTCCTTGAACATCTCGCTCTTGATAAGGTTTCTTGAAGTGAGTATCGCTCTACCGGAACCCCCTGATCGAGAGCGGTACCTCTTCTGACAAGCTTGGTTGCTCTTTAGTTATCCTCAATGTTCCTATGCCCAGGAATTGAAATGAGGGTTTCTTGATACAGGAACTTAGGCTGATCTGCGTGTATCTTTGCCATCTCTGGTCAACCTCAGCTGAGTGATCCTTGGAAATCTTCCTCTTAATGAGGTTTCTTGAAATGCATACCTCTCCACCGTAACCTCTTCTGCTAAGTTTGTCTACTGTTTAGTTACCCTCAATGTTACTATGTCCAGGAATCCAAATGAGAGTTTCTGGGTACAGAAACGGAGGCTGATCTGCTAATCCCGAATATGTCCAGCCTTTGCCATCTCCGGTCAGCTTTAGCTGAGTGATCCTTGGAGATCTCGCTCCTGATGAGGTTTCTTGAAGTGCGTTCCCCTCTACCGTAACCTCTGATTAAGAGCGGTACCTCTTCTACCACGTTGGTTTACTGTATGGTTACCCT
Source organism: Melieria omissa (assembly GCA_963971225.1). Lineage (NCBI taxonomy): Eukaryota > Metazoa > Arthropoda > Insecta > Diptera > Ulidiidae > Melieria > Melieria omissa. Next base: position 32,199,893 of record OZ020267.1, on the reverse strand, counting down.
CAATGTTACTATGCCAGGAACTCTCAGGAATCCATTTGAGACTTTGGCTCAACAGTTCCAGGAGAGCCTCCAAGCAATTCCACAATGTAATGATAAGTGAGTCCTGTGCCTTTGGGACTGTTTGACTCTGGGAAACAGTCTCTTTTTAAAAGTGTTAAGAAAGGGTTTTTTTCGATAGTGAGTACCTTTGTTTGGATGTATACGGAAATCGTTTTGATTCTTTGATCTTCAGAGCCAGGGAACAGTAACCAGAACTGACCCAAATATGAACGAAGGGATTGTTCCCTAGATAGAAAAATCGATGAGATAGAAACAAGAAAGCACTTCTGAATACTTAGTTTCCTAAAGGTTAAAAAGATCAATAGATCTTTGGTCGCTTGGCTGTTGGAAATGGTTTGTAATGGTTTGGGGGGGGGGGAGTTTGCGTACAACGTTTGAACCGAATACCATTTGAACCCATATTTTTTATCACCAATTTTTTGTTTATTTCAACTTCCCCGAACCCGGCTCACGTTTTGGCAGAAACCCAAAATCTGTTCTTAACTTGGATCGCTTCAAAAAACGAGAAATTGTTTCAAGATGAATTTCGAAAATTGGCCGAGAGATGGTAAAAGCTAGTAACCACTTTATAGTGAAATCCAGAGGCTTAGAAGTTATACTAAAATTCCTTTCGAAGACTGGGCTTGCAGTTAAACTGTGAGTCCATGAAAGAGCTCGATAGATCTTTTAGGTTTCTCATCAATAAAACAGTACAGTGCTGATTGCAGATAAATGTTCCAAAGTCCAATATTCCACAGACCTTTTTAGTGCCTCTTTCCTCTCACCTAAGAAAGCAATGTCCATGCAAGAAGTCAATGGATTATCCATCTATCAAACCCCAACTATGAACGTTTAATTGGTTCTATAAAGCAGCAAATCTCAAGAGTTTTCCTTACTTAAAGTCCATAACATGTCATCAAAGTCAAATTGAGAGAGAGCCAACATTTCAACCGACTGTAGCGCTTCGTCGGTCAAGTGCAGCTCTCACTTTATTCTGTATTTTTATTTTAATTTTAATTCAGCTGACATTGCTGCACTTCCTTTGTTTCAGTCAATTGGCATTTGTGAGCTGTAATTGAAGGCTTTTGTCTGTTGAAAGGCTCTCAAGGACTCTGCCACTAGTTGAGTGCGCTTGCGTTGGCCACTCCGGTGCTTTATTGTTGAAAATTATTATTAAATTCACATAATTATTTTAATTAAATGAGTTGGCCATAAAAACAATGAAACGCCTACAAATGTGGAGATTACCACAAATTGATAAACTAAAGAAACAATAATATGACAAGCAGTAAAGACAACTGTTGAGTATTTCATAAGAAGAAATAAGAAGCAGTTGATGGTTTTAAGCAACGATCTGTTAATCCAAATGAGTTGATATTATCATTGATTTATGACATAAATATTTGTGATATTTATTGGTACTTTTAAATAATATTTCATTTAGTGATCTGTCTGTGTTCTGATCTAATGATCTTTGAAGACTTCAAGACTTTTTACTGAGTTTTTTCAGCTATTTTTCAATACTTTATCTATCTGTATATTATTTTACTCTTCTATTTCTTAATATATCTGCTCTCCTAAACCTCAGACTGAGGGGATTAGATAGTAAACATGAGTATTGACTGGTTCTCCCAAAAGTTTTAATATATTTAATTTCATTCTCTGTTCACGTCGCTGTTGGTTAAAGTTAATCAAGTTGAATTCTGCCATTTTGGATTGAAGTTTGAATGTTTTCAACGCATCTGAATGAATTTTCTAGCACAAAAATAATAACAGTTTGGAAAATTTAACTCAAATTGTGTGAACCAAATGATTCAAATCTTATGAGAGAATAAAAAAATTCAAACAAAATCAAAATCAAAGCACTGTTAGTGTCTCTCATTTACTGAGACTCGAGGTGGCCACAACTTTTCACTAATGAATGAATTCTGAATGAATTTTCTAGCACAAAAATAATAACAGTTTGGAAATTTTAACTCAAATTGTGTGAACCAAATGATTCAAATTTTATGAGAGAATAAAAAAATTCAAACAAAATCGAAATCAAACCATTGTTAGTGTCTCTCATTTACTGAGAATCGAGCTGGCTGACAAGTTTTCACTAAATCAGCACCTCAACACTGTTCAACACAAACCATAATTACGCCAACAAGCGCCAAGAATGTTGCAGTTGCGATGACGATGGGAAATTACGCTCATTAAATGCGTTGCTCGTGTTGCAGAATTGGGTGACGCAGTTCATGTTCAACAACAACAACAACAACATCATTATCATCATCATCATCATTATTATGCACCAGGTGATCATTGCAATCATTGTTTGTGCATAAATTTCAACAACATTAAAATCAGAGCGAAATATTTATACATTTTTTTCTTGTTGGCGGTTGCCACTTCCGCTGCATTCGTCCAACTTGCTCGTTGACCCTGATGCCAGTGATGCCCATTAAGCTTCGCACAGAGCGATTTCGGTGCGCAACACTCGTAACTCATCAGACGCGCCGTTCAAGTGTTTAATTAATAAGAAAGAAGAGGCGCGCGCGCAATAAAATAAAATGAAAACAAAATTAACAAAAAACAATATTAAAAAAAAAATTGCTTGCTCGCCACTTATGTGGGTTCTGACGGCACTTGTCGGCATTTTCCAAAATAACTTACAACATTTTAATTCGACTTGATTGTATAAAAGGCAGCAACAAAGAAGGCAAAAAATAATAAAAATTGCAAAAACCCAGCAAGGAAGGAGCGCAGAGCTCTTGACGAGCGCAGCAGACAATGGCGCAATGTTGCGACAGCGGATATGACGCGCGTTTAGCGCATTTAACGCTTTAGTTATTTTGTTTTGCGTTAATTGCTTGCAACAATAACAACAACAAAAACTTATATAAAGACTTTTAAATATTAAAAAAAGCCACACCATAGTTTGATCTCACTTCGAAATGCCCAACAACTTTTGCTTTACTTACAATATTTGCCAACATTTTTTCACTGGTGTATAGTTTCAGACATTTCTTGCATAATTTCACATTCCATATTGCGCCATCTGCCTGTGTTATGAGCTGTGGATGGCAATTGTCATATGACATGACAAATTTGCCAAATGTTTTAATATGACCAGCTGGCCGTCAATTGGCGCCTCGCTGTCGCCTCTTGGAGTTTTTTTATTATTTATTTTTAGTTATTTTATTTCAGTCTTTGCACAAAGTGTGATTTTGGTTTTTTTTTGCATTTTGACAAACGCTAATTTGTCCAATAAATATGAGTTGCCTTGAGTTGACTACTGAAAATTTGCAACAATTTGTTTTAGAAATGGCAAACCATACACAATGCTCGATTATTGATCATAAGGTCATAGCAAAGTCAAAGTGCTGTGCAGCATTTGTTGTGGTTTATTGAAAATCAGTTGAGGAACTTCTTCAAACTATTCTTGTATTAGTTGAGGTTTTCCATCTCTTGAGTTCACTGTAGATTCAGACGGCATGTTTCGGTAAACATTGAGTTTTTATGAGGAAATCGTTAGCTATTTCCTTGAGTCCGTCGAAGATCCTGTTGTCAATAGTCCGAAGTCATTGCTCCTGTTTTCATTTAGTTAAAATTAGTCAAAGAACTTTTGGTTTAATCTGCTTATTATGCAAAGTCTAAGTTTTTGTTGGATCCATTGTAATTCCATTCCATTTTGGATCTGGTGTCCTCTATCTGTCGGGTTCTTAGAAGCTCCACACGGATCTTTTGGGGACAATCATCAACATCATAGGTGAGGTTAGATTATTTATAGAAAAGATAAGCCCTTCCACTTGGAAGCTCTTTTGAGTCCATTGTGATTCCATTCCATTTTGGATCTGGTGTCCTCTATCTGTCGGGTTCCCAAAAGGTCGAGACGGTATCTTTTGGAGACAATCATCATCTTCATAGTTGAGGTTAGATTAAATTATAGAAAAGTTGTGCACTTCTTCTCGGAGATTCTTTTCATTTTTGATCTGGTGTCCTTCTTTATCTATTTGGTTCCCAGTAGATCCAGACAGTATCTTTTGGGGACAATCATCATCATCTGAGGTAATGTTAGATTAGATTATAGAAAAGGCGCACCTTCCAGTCGGGATTTCTGTTGTGTCCATTGTGATTCCATTCCATGTTGGATTTGGTGTCTTTCTCTATTTGGTTCCCAGTAGATCCAGACGGTCTATTTTGCGGACAATCATCATCATCATAGGTTAGGTTAGATAAGATTATAGAAAAGCATCGCACTTTCACTCGGAGTTCCGGTTGAATCTAATGTGATTCCATCCCATGTTGGATATGGTGTCCTCTATCTATTTGGTTCCCAGAAGATCCAGATGGTATCTTTAGGGAAAAGTCATCATCATCATCTTCTTCATATCATTATAATCGTATAAATTACTCTTGTTCAATCAAACTTGGTCGAAAAACTTCTTCTTCTTTTTTAACTGTCTATTAGTTAGGCATTTCTGTTGGATCCATTGTGTTTCCATTCCATTTTGGATGTAGTGACCCTATCTATCTGTTGGGATCCTCATATAGATCCAGACTTGATAGTTTAGGAACCATTTGATCCTGGCGGGGACATTGTGTAAATCAGAAATCCACCCATCAGCTATTCCCGAAAATCTTTCGAAGAACCTGACCCCAAGAGTCCGAAGCCGACAACACATTCTTTGTGCATAGATAGATTTGAAAGGGGAAGTGTGCACTGTGACCAAAGTTGATCTATTGTGCCCCTTCTTTGTGCATACTTTTCCGTCTCTTTTTCTGAACGAATTTGAGAAACTTTCATAGTTCACTGAGAGAACAATAGAACAAATTTCAGGGCTGTGCCGAATAAAAGGCTTTCTTAATTAATGCAGAAACATAACTAAAAATTTAAATCACCTGACCATCTTCCAATTTCCACACAAATGAAAATTTTTGGTTGTAATTTTGGCGTGAAAATGATCGAATTTTAACCACAGGACGTCACAAGTAAGAATCAACAGAAGAAACTTAGTGAGGGAGGAGGCCAAAAGAGGATATTGGGAATCTCTTACATGAACGCCTGAAGATCTTGGCTTGGTTTTAAAACCTCTATTTAATAGAAGACATGATCTTTCGTCTTTCTTACCTACCTATCTTTTTTCGAAAGTAAATACCCATATGTCGCATTGGTTTCAACTCTATTCAACTTTATTGTTCACTTCCCTTTCCTTGCAACGAAGAAGCAGAAAACACACTTTACCTTCCAATGTACTTATCCCTCATTAGAAGATTCCTCAAAGAAGATGGAACACTCACCTGACCAAATTTTTTATAGATGATCTAACTGATGGAACTACGATTACCGAACTTGTATTACCAGTCTGATAGGTTTCATAGGGAGCTCAAAAAGGTATAAAGAATGAGTGAACTTAAGTTCGATTGATTGGGTATCACACTGGGGCCTTTTTGGCCTAAGTGAGCTCCGCCTTGGGGTGGACACTTCTACCTATCTACCTACCTACCTTTCTATGTTTTTTCCAAAGCAAATTCCCATAAGACACTTAAGCCTGGAAACTAACTAAACTATCACAACTTCTAGGTTCATTCATTTAAATTTATATTCTCCTTTCCTTTCACCTTCCCATGTACGTGTCTCACATTATCTACAAGAAGAAAGACTTACTTGAACAACTTTTTCTCAGAAAATTTGGACAATCCAACTGATAGAACTATTAACAGTCAGCTGGGTTTCGTAGGGATCTCAAACTGGTCCAATGAGTGAGTGAACTTAAGCTCGATTGATTGTGATATCACGTTGAGCCTTGGGACAGCCACTCCTACCTACCTACCTTCTTTTGCCGCTTTCTTGGAACATTAAATTTTCATCTAAATGAACTGGAAATCCAAAACAAAACCTGCGGTCTAAGTGGACTATGCCTTGCGGCAGCCACTTCTACCATATCTTTCTAACCCATTCCTTGGAGTTTCAGAGTATCGGGAGTAGTCTAAGCATTTCGTATAAACAAAAGCAGCGTTTTGAATGAGTCAAAGCTCTATAAATTATGATTCTTTAGAAGCATTTAAAGTTCTTTTCACAATAGCCAAAAATTAGACACACAAAATTGTTTGCATAGTTTTCCTTCTACTTCTTTTTCTACCTTCTATATCCAAAACTAAATAAAGACTATAAAAAACATCACTTTTTTCCCAGCGAAATCATGCACCATTCTTTCTTAATTCGTTCTCCATTACTTTTACAATGCCTGGTTTTTTCTCTTTGGCCAACTGTCAGCACTCATTATGAAAGTCAGCATTGTGCTTTCTCGTTTTAATTAATGCATCAAATAAATCAAATTCTATTCAAACATAAGTAATCACAATTTTAGTGAATGCTGGCGCCATGCAGCATCCCACTTTCCACTTCAATCGCCCTCGAGCACTCACCATAGCAACTTTGTAAAATTTCCACTGATCATTGCAGTGACACGTGCTGTTTCAAGATAAACAAGACATCGACAGGGTATACGAATAGATTTAGGACATGTCGGAAATTAGCATTTCTAATTCAAAAGACGCATCAATCTTGTGTGCCATTTGCATTTGAATACGAATCAGGATTACAATGACCTGCGCGTGGCGCATGGCAAAAGCATTAGTTGGCTCATTAGTTGCGCAGTGAATAGAACTGGAAATGGAGTTTGTTGTATGTTAATCAGTTGACCGGTTCCAAAGACCCATGCAACGATGCGGGCCCTAGCACATAAATCTGGCCCTACACAGCTGACTGAATGAATACTAAGTGATATTCTGGACTACACAGCACAACTCTGACGATAGTCTGCTGGCATTGCATGAACTGTTCTCAAATGTGTTGGGCCGACTGGAAGTAGCGCGCCCGAAGACACCACGTTTCTAGCGGCCCATTAATTTGTGCGCTTCTTCAACGAATTTATGATATAATATTCAAGTTGACTGCTTGGTGCTGAGCTTTTTTTTGTCGCCTGGTTTTGTTTTAAGCAAAAATAGAAATGATTCAATGCGCTCGACTCGACACTCGATTGGCCGCAGCGACACAAAAAGTTTTAGAAAATAAAAGTCAGCAACGGCTCTGGACGCTCCAGGGTGACAACGACTCCAAGTTGCTGATCGCAACTTATGCTAATAACTGTACCGCATTATGCAAATGTTTGCCCATAAAACGTTAAACGATAATTTCATGTGTGATTTTGTTGCTTCTTGTGCTTACAGTGGCCGGCTTGTCGGAGGGCGAGAAGGAGATCATTCTGCACGAGCACAACAAGCTGCGGCAGCTGGTGGCGAACGGACGCTACCCGGGTCAGCCGGGCGCAGCCAATATGCGCGAAATCGTTTGGGACGACGAGCTGGCGGTGCGCGCACAAAAGTGGGCTGACAACTGTCAGTTCCGGCACGATCCCCATCGAACGATAAGTAAGTAGCACAGACAGCAACCCATCAGTTCATACCTAACTACTTACTATATGTGTTTTCGGTTAAGCAGCCAACCCACATTCAAATCGAACACATTGTGGGCCCTAATGTTATTTCAAGAAAACTATTTGTTTTACAGTTAATAAAATTGTGTGTGGTGATTGGAGATAATATGACTAAAGAACAAAAACAAAACTATAGGCAAAAGTAAACAGTTTTTTTTTTATGAGTTGACCAAAGACAAGTTGAGTTGGACAAATTTCCTTTAAGATGAAGATAAAATATAAAAAATAAAAAGAATTATATATAAAATATTTAAAATATATAAAAATATAATAAAAATATATATGCATATTTAAAACAAGTTTTTTAAATATATAAAAATATATATATATATGAAAAATGTACAAAATATAAAAAAATAATATATAAAAAATTATAAAATAAAATATATATATAAATAAAAAGTATATGAATATATATTACATTATTATAAAAATATATATAGATATATATATATATATATAATATTTGAAAAATAAAAAAAAAACATTTTAAAAAAATATATAAAAACATAAAAAAAAATAAAAAATAATTAAAATAAATAAAAAAGAATACAAAAATAAAAAATCTTATAACAAAAATACCAAAAATATATCTCAAAAACAAATAAAAACATTTTTTTAAAATACAAAAAAAAAACAATAAAATTAAAATATCTCTTACATATGAAATACTTATAAATAAAATAATATATAAAAAATTTCATAAAAATAAAAATAAATAACAATATATAAACATATATATTAATATTTTATCTACATAAAACATTTTTTAAAATATAAAAAATAATGTATTATAAATAATAAATAAAATGATGTAAAAAATACCAAAAAATATATTACAAAAATACTAAAAATATATCTATATAAATTAAAAAAGAAAAATTAAAATATATATAGCAATACATAAAATAAAAATACAAAATAAAAAAATTAACAAACGAAATAATATATAAAAAAACTATAAAAAATAAAAACACATAAAAAATTTTATAAAAATATAAATACAAAATATGTCAAAAATATTACAAGTATATTTATTAAAAAAAAACTCTGAAAGACAGTGAAAATGGTAAAATATTTTCTTAAATAACATAAAAAACTAGTTTATTAATTAAAAAAAAGAACATAAAAAATAAAAAATATAAAAAATATATCAACATAAATAATAATATTCAATATCTTAAAAACTCACTCTCAAAAAAACAAAATTAAAAACGAGAAAAAAATACAACATATAAAAAAAATATAAATAAAAATACATAATAAAGTATGTGAAATAAACGTATAAAAAATAAATTTAAATAAATATATATAAAAGAAATATGAAACAATTTATAAAAAAATATAAGACAGAGTAAAATATAATTTAGAAATAATAAAATATAAAATAATTTATTTAAAAAAAATTTTTAAAACATGCATATTACACATTTTATTTAGTGTCCTAAAAACGAAATAAGTTCTAAAATTATTTGCATGAAAAACTAAACTAAACTAACTTAATAATATTTTTATTTAAAATTAAAATTGTAAAAATTCAAATAAAAATAATAAAAAATATATCATAAATATGTAAAAAAATTCACTCTCAGAGACAATAAAAACGACTTAATGACTTAAAAAAACTAAATAATTTCTGGAAAATATTTACATAAACTTGTCAAATAAGAAAAATAAAACATACTGTTAAAATTTAAATAAAAAAAAATTATAAATTTGTCTAAAAAGATATTAAAAAAATGCATCCCAAAGACAATAAAAACAAAAAAAATATTAATTCATTTGCATATAAAAACATACATTTTCTTTAATGTTCTAAAAAAAACAAATTAAATAAAAAACAACAAACAAATTTAAGATTAAGATAAAAAAATCACTCTTAAAGCCAGTAAAACGAAAAAAAATATATATTAAACCATTTGCATATGAAAACAATGACCTCACAAAAAAAAACTACTTAAATAAGTTGAATTATAAATTACTCAATTAACACCTTAATTAATGTATTAATTGATTAAGTAAAACAGAATTTTAATGTTCTAAAAAAACTAAATAAATTCTAGAAATTATAAACATGTTAATTTATTAATTGAAACAGACCATAAAACAGAAAAAAATTATAAAAAAAAATAAAAAATAAATATGTGCATAATATTTATTTAATATCTTAAAAAACCCCACTTCTAAAACAAGAAAATGTCCAAATGTCCAACAAATAAATACTTACTAACAAGAAGTTATTTGCATAAACATGCTTATGAATTAAATAAATTATACTATAAAAAAACAACAAAAAATCTAGTTAAACTCAAAGGAAATTTGTCTTTCGAAACTCTAAAAGAAATTTAACAAAAAAGCACTTGTGAAAACAAAACAGTTGCAAAAACCGAGTCAAAGCAAAAGCACAATAAATTAACTTAATTCTAGTTGGGACTCGCAAATCACGCAGGACACATTTACGTTACCCCAAGCGAAGACCAAATGGTATGTGGCCCCGTTAACAAACTCCCCGTCCCCCCACACCACCCCACTCAAACCCTTTATTAACAGCATGTTGCGCACGTTTTATGTTCTTGTTGTATTTTTTGTTTTATTGAAAAATACATAAATCCGCCTTTACGTATTTGCATTGAAAGTATTGTATTGTAGTCCTAATACAACACTGTCTACCCTTAACACAAAAAACAAAAAAAAAAACAAAAAAGCTAAAACATAAACCCAAAAAAATACTATAAACCCACATCGATCCGCTCGCCGAGCGGTGCCAACAACAAGCCAACTAAATTGACTTGGTACCGCCTAACCTCAATAACTGCCAGTTTAATTGTGTTTAATCAACCACTCATGTCGAATACATAAACCAAACCAACACATATACAATTGTTGGTACATATATACACACACACACACACACCTAAACACCTAAACACCTAAACACAAACATGAAATGCCTACGCAAACTAATACGCACGTATGCCGCAAAGGTGTGTTTAATCTATCCGCTTGTACGTATGTGTCGAATTTTGCCACCGTCTAGAACCCCAAGTTCGATTGTTATTAACTGTGTATTCTTCTCTTCTTGCTGTTGTGGCTCTTGTTCATCCGTAGATCGCTTCACAATGGGTCAAAATCTGGCAATCATCTGGAGCACTGCCCCGCTCGATCCAACCGACGGCGACTTTCCATCGCGCATCCAGAGCTGGTTCAATGAAGTGCAAAAGTACTCATTTGGCGATGCCTGGTCACCCAAAACTGGTCACTACTCTCAGGTATGTACAGAGAGACTTTAATGGATATTTTGAAATTTTTGTATTAACAAACGATTTCTGTCTGTTGCAGCTGGTCTGGGGCGAAACAAGCTTAGTTGGTTGTGGCTTTGCCGAATACAAAGACACTTCCAAATACAATAAGCTGTACGTTTGTAACTATGGACCAGGGTAAGTCGATACAACTTGTTCTTTTTTTTTGTTTAATGGTAGAGCGGGTCTTATCGTGAAAATGCTAAGAAATTGTTTAAGAAAGGTCAAATCATTCAGACAGTAAACTGAAACGAAATCATTAGGCCACGAAACTGATAGTTCAGATCAGTGTTTCTAGTACCCAACTATATGCTCAAAGGATCAATTAAAAGTTAGAATTTGCAACTGCAACTGAAAGGTTAGAGTTGTATTTTTGGTAACTAACTATAGATCACTTGAAAGTTGAGCTTATCCTAACAAACTTTTAAGATTATTGCTCAAAAAACCATTTTGACTTGAAAGTTGGATCTGAAATCGACTGTTCCTATTCTTAAGCTGGTTTGAACAGTACTCAAAGGTCATAGAAGTTCAATCAAGTTTACATATCTGCTTTTAACAGATCTTCAGCAATTGTTGGACAGTCATCAGCTCATCAAATCACTTAAAAGTTAGAATTTGGTAAACACAAGTCAAACTATTCAAACAGACAGATTCTACCTGTAGATCACTTACAAGTTGAGCTCATCCTAACAAACTATCCGAATTTGTTACTCACACAAATTATTGATTTGAAAGTTGACGCCCACCTTGACTGTTCCTATTCTTAAGTTGGTTTGAACAGCAGCTAAAGGTCATAAAAGGTCAATCAAGTTTACATAACTGCTTTTAACAGATCCCCAGTGACTGTTGGATAGTCATCAGAACACTTAAAAGTTGGAATTTTCTAAACACAAGTCAAACTATTCAGACAGTAACACGTCAAGCAACTGTTGGGTCAGAGCAGTGTTTCTGGTACCTAACTATACATCATTTCTTCGAATCAACTTTTCGAATTTTGACCCTCACATCGACTGTTCCTATTCTTAAGCTGGTTCGAACAGCAGTCAAAGATCTTTGAAGGTCAATCATAGTTTCATGTCTGTTGTAAACAGATCCTCAGCGTCTATTGGAAAGTCATCAGATCACTCAAAAGATAGAATTTTTAACACAAGTCAAACTATTCAGACAATAACACGTCAAGCAACTGTTAGGTCAGAGCAGTGTGTTTAGTACTTAAATATAGATCAGTAAAATATATCACTTTGAAGTTGATCCCAACAAACTTTTCGAATTTGTTGCTCCCACAAACTATACTGATTTGAAAGTTGAATCTCACATCGACTGTTCCTATTCTTAAGCTGGTTCGAATAGCAGTCAAAGGTCATAGAAGGTCAATGAATGTTAGATGTCTGTTTTGAACAGATCCTCAGCAACTATTGGACAGTCTTCCCCTACTTTTATAGCCACAATCTGCTGTTCCAAAGTTGTTAGTTATTAATTGTCAGTTGTCTGCTCTGGTTTGAAAGTCATTATTTATGGTTCTATAACCGATAGATTTTATTAAGTACATTCTTTTATAAATTTATGACACTATATGAAGATTATCAAACATACATAACATAGATTAGATTGGATTAAGTAGGAACTCACATAAACCAAATAGTGATCCCAGGTGTTGCCAAATATTGAGGGGAGTCTATAGTTGACTTGGGTTATCAAAATCCCATATTCAATCACGATAAGACTCAGAGTTTCATTCCAAAAATATATTTAAAATTATAGCTAAGACTTAAGGCTTAAATTTTCATCAACTTCAACTTCCTATTAACTAATTCAGTTGCTGATATTTTCATTGGGTTTTATTGCGTTAGAATTTAGTTGCATTAGGTTCAAAAGACTTTTTCATGTAAAAAAAAAATTCCACAAAATACTTAACTTTGGATTAATTTTAAACTTGTCACTAACATGTCATTCATTATCTATTCTGAATTGGTTTTCATATATCTTAAGGGCATGTCGAACTTTTTTCAAAAAAACATTTGTCCTTGACCTGAGTCTTCTTTAGTTTAGTTGAATAGCAAACAATAAAACAATCCTTCGAATAAATACTTTGGTCACTAAAATCGTTGTGCTTATTAAGTAACGTCTGAGGTTAAGCAGCTGATTGGCCTGTTTCAGGTTATAGGTTGGCCAAGTTAATCGGGAGATATGGCAAGTCTTTTCCTCACACCACAGTGCGTTCGATTCGTTGCTTTTTCGATGCAAGTGGAACTCCCATTGAGAGAGAGGACAAAGCTTAGGTAGGTCAAGATAGCACTTGATGCATTTCAGTTTTGTCTACGACAGATCGTCTAAGGAGTCTATTAGACCACTTCCTAAGGAATTTAGTCTTTTCAATGCTAAGACAGAGCAGCCGCATAGGAAAAAGCGGCATTGCAAAAATATTTTTAGGAAATGTCCAATCTTGCTGTATGTGGACCAATTGGCCATTAAACTGTGATCACAGCTGTCTACCTTGAAACATTGCTGTGAGAGTTTGACAGCAGATCGTTTGATCTCTGAAAGTGGCTCAGTGTCTTACACTCGCTTTCTTTCGTGCAGCTTTTGCCAAAATAATTGTAGAGAATATCCCATTTTTCTGACCCGGATCACTGCCGTCAGCATTTAAACATTCCTGCGAGAGCTTGGCAGGAGATCTGTTGTTCTCTGGGAGTTATAGTGCAGCCGAATCTCTCAGACTGCACAGGAAGTGGTTCGAATGTTTCACATTCGTTTCCTTTCATGCAGCCTCTACAAAAATTATTGTGGGGAATATCCAGTCCCGCTGACCTGGATTACTGCCGTCAGTCTTAAAAAGAGAACCTGACAGAAGATCGTTTGTTCTACCAAATCTGTGGAGTCACTCTTAAGCTGGAGAGATTTAGTCGGAGTAGTCCTGTAAATGTCTTAAAGATGGTCCCACATACTCAGGTTGTAGGTTCATTGCGGTCCTGGACACCTCATCCAGCTGACTCTTTGACATGGAAATCCAACAGCATCATTTCAATCTACCTGAACCACACAGTCTCCATCCCACCAAAAAATGGCATCGTAGTACATCCTTTTAGTCTCTTATTAATCTGAAACATGGGAATATAAGTCTTTGTGTCTTCAATTCAAAAAAAGATTCAACCAAGGCCAATTTTTTAGTTACTCCTTGCTGGACTTTTTAAAAATTTGTCAGTGAAAAGTTTTAGATTCAAGGCACAAATACTGGGAATCCATCGAATGAAACTAAACTACCCAAATAGTTAACCACAAACGACTTGAGTTAAATTTAAAATGAGTTAAAAACAAAACAAATTGCATTTTTTTTCATTTAGTTAGTCATTCAGTAAGAAATAAATCCTTAATCCTCAAACTTATAGACATTCTTTCTTACATCCTTACCATCCTTACAGTCTGTGATTAATTCCAAACATGGGAACTCAAGTCTTTTTGAATTATTCTCCCTGCTAATGAGTTCAAAACATATTAAAATAACTTTCAAAATTTTTTTCATTTAGTTGGTCAGTCAGTAAGAGATCAAAACCTTACAGATTTAATGCTCAACCTCATAGACTTGAAAATCTTTTGACTTTTCAATGCTAAATTCACAAAAAAATTCAACAAAAACTCTATACGTCCATTTCGATCATCAATAATCATTCTATGAAGTTATCTTCTATATGAATCATTCTACTATATCCAATTCTCATGCCTTGATATTAATTGTTCATTTTTGTTCCTTTCGATTTGTTTAGTGGAAATGTCGTCGGTTTTAATCCATATGCGGTTGGTAAGCCTTCGTGTGGCTCATATGGATTGAGATCGTCATCGCGTTATCAGGGACTCTGCGCACCGTCGTCGGCACCAGTCGTCGGAATCGTCGCCAACACCATTGACACGTATGAGTACAAGCAAACTAACACCAAACACACAGCCTATTCATCAACGCAACCCGCACCCTCCCCAAAACAGGCGTCGTCGTTTGCCGCAACGCAGACAGCAGCAGCAGCAGCATCATCGTCGTCGTACGCAGCTCAGGCCAGCCACGCCTACAGGTACAAGAACAAGTTCGAGGCGTACAAGCCGTCACCGGCCGAGTTCCAGAAATCTGTACTCAAACATACAATACTACGGACATATATAGGCGCGAGCTCGCACACTCAGAACCAAAATCATAATCACAATCAATATCAGAATCAATATCAACAACATCAACAACAACAACAATTACAACAACAGGAACAGCAACAGGAACAGGCACAGGCCGCCAACAGTGACGAGCCGGTGCCCGAGATTTATGTCTTTGACGAGTCGAACGCGAACGCCAACACAACACCGGCGCCGGCCAAGCGGGGCTGGAGTCTGTTGTCGTGGCGCGGCTAATGGGGCGCGACAGTGACGTACGAACTGCGACGCAACGCGACTACGACTTGCGACTGTGTAGTGGCTAAACCGTTGGGGAGGCGGCGACTATCGGTCGGACGTGACATGAGACGCGGGCCAGGGCGCCACGAATGA
Organism: Melieria omissa; assembly: GCA_963971225.1. Classification (NCBI taxonomy): domain Eukaryota; kingdom Metazoa; phylum Arthropoda; class Insecta; order Diptera; family Ulidiidae; genus Melieria; species Melieria omissa. The sequence goes on along the minus strand of OZ020267.1, from coordinate 32,184,547 downwards.
CTACTATGTAGTGCAAGCCCGGGGGGCGCCTGTGCCCACTCGACTCGACTCTCTTTAGGCCTTTAAACACATTTAACATTAACATTAGTAAAGAAAGCGGCGAATGTCGACGAATAAGAAGAAGAAGAAGCAGAAGACTTGAAAGTGAAAACATGCTTGCAAATCAGTAATTGTAAACTATGAATTAGAATTTAATGCAAAACCCGCTATTGCCATTTAATGTACGAATACAAGTATTTAGTTGAATCGTATCGAAATTTATATAATTTTATATTTTTTTATATTTCATCTCGAATTGTTATTATAACTTATTATTTGAATTTTTCTTTTCAATACATACGCCATTTTAATTTGTAATGAATCGAAGAAGATGCAATGAATTTATGTCCCTCGCTAGAAACTAAGTAGCGCTCATTAAAACTAAGCAAACTCTGTCAACTTAAGCACTAAGCACTTAATTACTTATAACAAATCAAGAAAAAGAAGAAGATGAAGAAGAAGAAGAGCAAATAAGAAAGTAAAATGAAACAAAAAAATTGTAAAACCAAACAAAGCCATTTAGAATTTTTCAATACTGGACACAAACCGACTCGAGACTCGAACCGAAAGACCTGCAATAGGTGAATATAATCATTGAAAAAGCGCCTCGCCCTAAAGCCACCAAAACGCCACATGCAACAAAAAATAATTCATCACATTGGTGGCGACAGCAAACGTTGCTTCTGAGCGCCAAGTTGCTTTCATGCGTTCGGAATTACGGTTTGATTAGTCAGGATCGACATAAAGCACCCACATCAACAACAACGACAACAACACACACATCAGCATCCAGCCGGTCCCACAACCACTCATCACATACACCCACCAACACCAACACACACACGCACACACTGCGTTCTCATTCATTTTCAGGCCGACCCGTGCGCACATTTTCAGGATATCAAAACACGGCCCAAGGGCTTTCTATCACACACACACACATACCAACACACACACGCATACATTGTAAATGTACTCGAAAATATTCGTAAACTCGTAGCATGCCAACGAATGTTTGTATCAAACGTTTGTGCTCTCCATCTCATCGTCAGCAATATTTGTAAAAGCAGCAGCTCGGCTCGGCTCGACAGTATGCATCAACATACATACACACATACATACGTATCTATGCCACACTGGTGACAATTAACTATGACCAAATTGTAATTGTAATTTGCAAAAATTAGACATTTGGCACTTTGCAAGATTACCTGTCAAGCAATATGGCACTGCGCACTCATTTGCATTGTAAGCGCATTTTTTGTTCTGTATTTGTGTAGTTTTGTGCACCTGTGTGCGTTTGTATGTATTTTCTGAAAGATTACCCAAAACAATGTGACATTTTACTTTTAAATACAAATGTAACATGATATGTATTAAAAAAAAAACAAACAAAAAACAACCAACGCTGTGTTTCATTTCAACTCTTCGAGGGACGAGTACAGTTTACACTGTGCGACTTGAACTTTTAACTAATGATTTCTCTGAGTATGAAAACTTGAATCTAAAAAAAAGGACAGTTGTTTCAAAAGATTTGATTTTCATTCAGTAAAGTTTAGTACCCAATTCTTTACAATTTAGTCCAAAGATTTGTTCTGTATTTCAGAGGTACTGTCACCCTGTGTTACTAGTCAGCATTCTCTGCCACTATCCCCAAGTTTCGTTCGCCAAAAGGTTACCGTAATTAATGGAATTAACGCTAACAAAATACAAAAAATACTTATATTTTAAAAGTGTTCAAACCTTTTTTTCGACAAAAAAAAAAAACAAGACAATAAGACAGTTTCTGTCACTCGTTGCAATTGTCAATGTTAACGTTTTTGTTAGCGAGATTTTGCGTACAATTTTTGAGCCCAAGTGCATTCGAAACCATATTTTTCACCAGCAATTTTTGTATTTTGCGGGGTTTGAAAAAATTTTAGGTCAATCGATAGGAGGTTTCTGAGTCTATGAAAGACAAACAGACAGACAAACATTCAATTTTATAAATAAGGATTACAATGACATCGTTGGACACACAGTCATCACTGTTTCTCGTAATGGCACAGTTTGCATAGAACTTTCTGGCCTAATTCAGTGATGGGACCCTTATTTGTTGTTTCTTTTTCCTTCTACCACCAGATGGAACTTCATGGATAACTTACAAGTTGCACGCCGCTACTTGAAACATATACAACTATATACTTATCTAAAGTATATTCATATACAAATTTACATATTTCCTCTTTATTAAAAGCACTATTTGAATTAAGCAAACAAAAGAACTTTATTGATGAATTCATGGTTGAGTAAAAAGCACTAATCAGTACATTAAAAAAAGTAAAATTAAAATTGTGCAAATACATCGAGTGAATGAGAGAAAATTTGTGAAAAGACAATTCAATTTATTACTGACTTAACTAGCGTTGGCCTGCAGGTCGAGTGTGCCGGCGTGCGCCTTCACTCTCTCTTCCAGACAGACGGACAAAATAGCGCTGCCGATGTGACAAACAGCCGCGAGGCACAAAAACGTTGCCATTATCAATGCGCAAGTGGCAGAGTGCAAATTTAAATTGCAAAAGCCTTAGTCATCCCGCTCCGCGTTGTTTGCGTTGTCCTCGTCGTCGTCGTCATCATCGTCATCGATGATGGCGCAGCGACGGCGCTTGGCAGGCTCCGCATCGATCGATGTGTGCGATGCTTTTATTGATTTTTTGCGCCTTGTTGCATTTGTCTCGTCGTCGTCCTCGCTGGCTGCTGCCTGGTCGGCATCATCTGCATCGCTCTCCGTTGTACGACGACGCTTCTTGCCACCACCAAGCGACTGATTGGCTGTTTTGTCAACAACATTGTCGTTATTAACGTCATTGTTGGCACTGCTCGATGCACCTTCGTCGGCAGTGGGGTCAACGTGCTCCTCCTCGCTATCCGAGTCAATTATATTAGCGCGACGTGTGCGACCTTTGATGGTGGCATTTTCATTGCTGTCGTCATCATCGGACTCGCCCAACTCCAGCAAACGCTTGCGATAGTCTTCCGAATTGAAGTTGAGCTCTTCGATTTCCTCCGAGTAGCTCACTGCCACTGTTGTCTTGGTCAGTGTGATGTCGGCGCTCGTTGTTGTGGACTTGAGCTGATCGAACAAGTTGGCAGTTGGTTGAACTTGGTTTTTCTTGCTGCCAGTTGGCACATCGCTGTCATCGTCGCTGCTCACATCGGGCTGGCGTTTCTTTTTGCTCAACTTCTTCACTATGGCATCGACACTTTCGGCCTCATCTTCCGACTGCTCGACAATCTGGCTTTGTTTTGGTTTGCGCTGACGCTTCTTAGGCTTCTTGGCCGGCGATGAGCGCTGCTCATCCTCCTCGTCGCTTTTGCTAAACATGAGGCTGTGCATTTTCTCGGCACGCTGCTCCATAAAGTCGTCCATCACCTGGCGACGTTCGCGCTGCTGTGCGGCAAACTTGTCAAAGAAGTCTTCCTCCTCGCTGTCAGTGTCGCTGTTGCCATCGTCATTGGCGCTGTCCTCGTCTGCTGCTTCCTCAATGTCCATGTCGTCCATATCGACTGCCACCTGCTCGCCAGCAACAATTTTGGCGCGCAGCTGCAAATCGGCCGAGTTCAGGTAGATCGGTATGCGCCAGTAGTTCTCAATGCCCACAATGGGCGGCTGTATGCCCAGTGCGACCAGCAGCTTCTTGAAATTGGCATCGTCCATGGCCTGCTTGCAGGCTTCCTGCAACGGCACCAGCGGCACGCCGTCGTCTTCCTCGGATGGCGCTTCCTCCTCGCCGGCAGCATCGTCCAGGCACTCCTTCAGCCAGTCTATGGCTTCCTGATAGGTGCCCGGATCCAGCTGCTCGAGCAGTGCACGCACAGTGCCCACATCGAGCGGTGTGCGCACCACTTTGCGTTGCGGCGCCTTTGCAGGCTTCTTCTTTGACTTCTTCGGGTTGCCAGCTCTGGCTCCGGCACTGACAGCGGCAGTGTCCTCGTCAGCTTCATCGCTATCCTCCCTCTGCTTCTTGGATTTGCGCTTGCGCGTCTTTTGCGGCAATATTTCCGATTTGTCGGCAATCATGTGCAGCTGCAACATACGTTTGATGATTTGTTGCTTGTTGCGTCGCTCGCCAAACTCATCCAGGATGCGCTGCAGACAATCTACAAATACCAAACAGTTTAAAGTTGACTATAAATTGGACAATTCATATCTCACATCACAGTTACCTGTTTCCATGCGATGCTGATCGTACAGGCTGCGCAGCTCGTCATCCTCTTCGGGTCGCCAGAGATTCTTGCCGGCTGCAGTGTGCGCTGTTGTCTTCTTGGTGGGCGCCTTGAAGAGCAAACCCAGCTCCTTCAGTTTCTTCAGCACGCCGCGGCGAGTGCGTGTTTTATCGATCAAATTCTCCAGTATCCAATCAATCACATCTGCGCGCCAAAACGGAACGAGAGCAAAAAGGGTTTTTTGAGGTTTAGCAGCATTTGCGAAATTCACTTAAAACTATTTCCGAACGGCTTTGCGCGACCCCCGCAACGGGGTTAAGGGTGAAATGGATGGATGTGGGTGCGGATTAGATGGAATGGAATGGAATGAGATGGTTGTTGTATGATTGTGTGTGTGAGCGTTCAGACATTTAGGGATTTGAATTTAATTTGGCAAAAAGGCTGTGAGCGAGAATTTGCCTCGGCTGACAACAAAGTGATGAAGTGATGAAATGTTTTCGGGTTTGAGGTCTCGTCTGAGTGTTTGTTGGTGTTGTCAGTTGGGCTGTTGTAGCTTTTGTAGTGCTGTAGTTTTGTGTGTCTGGGTGAATTGTCGAGGCTGTGGTTTTGGTATTTAGTGGTCGACAGCAAAACATGCGAATTTCGTTTGGTGAAAGTGAGTTTCAATGAAAATGACGAGTGGTCTGCTCGAGTATGATATCGTCTGATGTTGTGTTCTATGTTAAGATTTGACAAGTAGTAAGTACCTCCCTTCTTTTCATTGCGCTACTTTCTCTGTGGGCTTTAAATTTGGCTGCTTGAACCAAACTAAAAAGTTAAAGAATTAAACAAGCAGCAAGAAGGTTAACGTAAAAGTGATGTAAAACTTATGACTTGTGACTTATGTAAATAAACATTCTTGGGATATGATTTATTCTTCTCGCCATGGATTAGTCTTTCAGTTGGTAGAAAACTGAGGTCTCAAGACCCAAATCAATTAAATAAAACTCTGCCAAGAATGCCTCATTTTTTGGTCTAACTAACTGAAGAAGACGAAGCAGAGTATCCTGAAGAGACCTTAGGGTCTGAAGAGGCCTTTAAGTAAGTAAGGAACTTCTGTTCTGTCTTTCAGTTGGTAGGTCTCAAGACCCAAATTAATTAAATAAAACTCTCTGCCAAGAATGCCTCATTTATTGGTCTGATTGAGTATATCTCAATGATAACACAAATTACCTTGAGTTAGAATCCTCATAGATCCTACAAGAAGGACACCTATTCTCTATAAGTAGTTCTTCGAACAATTTTCTGTCCTTATTAGTCCTTGAACATAAATTTCAATTCAATCTAATCACTCAGTGATAACACAAATTGACTTCAATTAGGTTCCTCACAGATCCTAAAAGAAAGACATCCATCCCCTATAAGTAACCCATCTATTCTCCTTTGACAGTTTCCTGTCCTTTTCAGTGCTTAAACGTGGATTTTAATTCTCTCTGAACCAGTGATGACCATTATTCTGGTTTTGTGCTCAGTGATAACACTTCGGATGGAGTCTTCACATATCCCAAAAAGTGATGAAAAGTGATGAAGTGAAAATGAAGTAAGTGATTCTTTCTTTTTCTGTCATTTTTAGCTCTTAATCATGAATTTCAATTCTTTCTAAACCAGACATCAATCATCCTCAGTTAGCCTTTAAACACGAGTTTCAATCCACTCTTAGCACTCAATGATAACACAAATTGACTTCAGTTAGGTTCTTCACGGAAAAAAGACTTCAGTTAAAATCCTCACAGTTCCCAAAAGAAAGCCATCCATCCTCTTTAAGTGATTCTTTCAGACAATTATCTTTCTCTGTTCCTTCCCTCAAACCTAAATTTCAACTTTCTTCAAGCCAGCAATAATTATTCACGAGCAACCGTATCTCCATCACTGTGCTGAATCCTTAACTTTCTTCAGTCAATTATCACAAATTTTCTGCAATAATGTGTAATGTCTTCACTCAGCTCATCACAAAGACCTAATTGAAAAGTATAAATGTCAACGTTTCTGTCGTTTTCGTTCAACGATTATGACTGCAGGAGACAACTGCTCGGCCCCCTCGGTGTCAATCATTAAAAATGTCAACGCGCGCCAATTGAGTTGTCCAATTATTCAACAGTGTTGCCATTTGTGCCGACAGCAATCAATCCATTTGCGCTTTGCCGCAAATCACAAATTTCAGTTTGTCGAGATTTTGATAGCCTCTCGACTGGCACACCGTCACCCAGCTTATGCCCCCGTCGACTCGGCTGTCTGGTGAACCTTCACCTACCCTTATCAGTTTCCGGATTACGTTGATTCTCCTCGAATAGAAAGCGCAGCTCGGCCTCCTGCTCCTCGGTCCAAGTGCCCTTTGTGCCGCTGTGCGTTGGTTCGTTCGTTTGTGTGTGTCGGGTGTTGGGGATTTGTGCGTTGCAGCGTTGACGAGCGGCGAAAGGGTGTCATGGCAAAAAAGATAGAGAGAGACAATCATTTATCATGCATATTGGCAAAGAAGATACATCAACGGCAGCGGCGCTCACACCACACCGTGCGTCAGTCAATCGAGCAGCGAGCACTTCATTTAATAATGAAACGCTCCCCGGGGAGTGAGCGGTGCGATGTGATGACGCCGGCGGCGTGTGTCACGACGTGACAGTAGATACTTACGACTCGTAGGCATCGCAGTAGCCGGACTCCAGTTCGTTTGCCTCTTTGACTGATTTGTAAAATAGTAGCTCGGCGTAGATTTTGGGATTCGTGGGCGCCACTTCGACAAATTTGCGCACCACGTAGACGCCCAGGCGGCGCAGCTCCTCGTGGTGGGGGTCGCGCGGCGCATTGAAGACCTGCTGAAAGATGCGAAAGAGCTTCGCCTGCGAATGGTACAGAAAGACACACAGAAACAAATGTAGAACGAACGAAATGCGCCAAACGGCGGTCGCGCCGAGCCGCGCCGCGTGCGTGCCGACAAGCTGCAATCTATTTCATAATTACACGTAGCCATTAGCGGTTTTGGTGCGCGCACATGTTGCCGCCAAGCCACAACTGCCACAAGCAAAAGTGCCAAAAGTGTCAAAATGTCTTCGAAGGCTTAAAAAATAAAAAAAGACGCGGCATGGTTTGACTGTCTGGCGGTGTCTGGCTCATTTAATAAACAGTCTGTGCCGGAGGACTGTATTTGTGTTTTTGTACATACAGGCAACAACAAACAAAGAGCAGCCGACAAACGCAGTGAAAGGACACAGTGAGGCCTCAGCAATGTTCTTTGGATTTTTTAAAATGCCATAAAGTGCACAACGTGATGGCAATGGAATGTTTCAAGCCTAAAAGTATGCTTCAAATTGTAAATGTTGCTTTAATTTTGCTCAAAAAGCGAAAACTTTTATTTTAGCGCTGCCAGACTGCACAAATATTCTATTCCACATATCATTCTTTGTGCTGATTGACTGACTGACTGATTCATCACCAAACTATTAGTCAGTTTAAACTCTTGAAGCTACAAACATGAAATTTGAACTGTAGATTCAATTTGTCCTGACTGACTGACTGATCAGTCAAAGAAATTGAAATTGAAAGAATTGACTGACTGATCAGTCCAAACAGTTGAAGCTACAAACATGAAATTTGAACTGTAGGTTCAATTTGTCTTGACTGACTGATTGATCAGTCAAAAAAATTGAAACTAAAAACATGAAATTTGCACTTTACTTTAAATTTTTCCTGACTGACTGACTGATTCATCACCTCAGTCCAAACAATTGAAGCTACAAACGTGAAAGTTGAACTGCAGGTTCAATTTGTCCTGACTGACTGACTGATCAGTCCAAACAATTGAAGCTACAAACATGAAATTTGCGCTTTAGGTTCAATGACTGACTAATTCATCATCTCAATTCAAACTGTTGAAGCTACAAACATGAAATTTAAACTTAAAGTTCAATTTGTCCTGACTGACTGACTGATTAGTCCAAACTGTTGAAGCTACAAACATAAAAGTTGAACTGTAGATTAATTTTGCCCTAACTGACTGATGGATTCATCAACTCAGTCAAAACTATTGAAGCTGCAAACGTGAAATTTGAACTGTAGGTTCAATTTTTTCTGACTGACTGACTGATCAGTCCAAACTCTTGAAGCTACAAACAAGAAATTTGAACTGTTGTTTCTGTTTCTCCTGACTGACTGATTCATCACCTCGTTCTAAACTGTTGAAGCTAAAAACATGAAATTTGAGTGTTAAGTTCAATTTTTCTTGACTGACTGACTTATCAGTCCAAAATCTTGAAGTTATAGACAAGAAATGTGAACTATAGGTTCAATTTGTCCTGACTGACTGGCTGATCAGTACAAAATCTTGAAGCTACAAAACTCTAGAATGATTTTCTCTTGACTGACTGACTGACTCATCACCATAGTTCAAACTGTTAAAGCTACAAATATTAAATTTGAACTGTAGGTTCAATTTGTTCCGACTGACTAACTAATTCATCATCCCAATTCGAACTGTTAAAGATACAAACATGAAATTTGAACTTTAAGTTCAATTTGTCCTGACTGACTGACTGATCAGTCCAAACTCTTGAGGCTACAAACAAGAAATTTGAACTGTAGGTTTAATTTGCCAAACTGTTGAAGCTACAAACATGAAAGTTGAACTGTAGGATCATCTTAGAAAGAAGTGATTTTTAAATTTTTTGGGTCTAATCTATATACATACATAAAAATATTTGTTCTGGCTGACTGACTGATTCATTATCGCCCAGTGCAAACCGCTGAGTAACAAACAAACATAAACTTTTTAACAAATTAAATAACTAATTAAGAAAAATTTAAACAAAATAAACTTTGAAAATTGAACTTCTGCTAAGACGACATTTTTTTTTAATTTGGGGGCGCAACATGGGTTAAGGTGTAAAGTAAAGAAGAAGAAGAAGCGAGATCTAATAAATCTTTTAATTTCAAACTTAGTGAAAATATTTTAAATCAAAAATAATTCGACTTGAAATTTTCAATTTTTCAAAAAATCGAAAATTCAACGGGAGTCAACAATGGGTTAAGGTTTGTATACGGAAACAGTCGTGAAAAAAACAAGAACCAATGGGACCATTCAAATTTAGTAAAAAAAACTTGAAATATAAAATAACTCGACACGTGGTTTTTTTGAAAATCAAAGTCTAAAGTGGTAAATAAAGGGTTAAAAGTTTGTATGAAGCAACATTATTTAATGGGTTTTTTGTCTTCAAACTAAATTAAAGTACTTCAAGCGAGAAATAATTAGACATATGTTTTTCATTTTTTTGAAAATAAAAATGTAAAGGGGTAAACAAAGGGTTAAAAGTTTATACGGAGAAAAAGGATTTTATGACCTTTTTGACTTCAAACATGGTGAAAGCACTTCGCATGTGAAATAATTCGATACGTGTTTTTTAGTTTTGAATATCAAAATCTAAAGAAGTAAACAAAGGGTTAAAATTCTGTATGAAGAAACATTACTTTATAGATTTTTGACTTGAAACTAAGTTAAAGCACTTGAACCGAGAAATAATTCACGTGGTTTTCATTTTTGTGAAAATAAAAATGTGACGTGGGCAATGATGGGCTAAAAGTATGTACATATGTAGCAACTAAAAAACATGAATTAATGGACCTATTGACTTCAAATTTGGTGAAAGTTCTCCAAATTAGAAATAATTCAACACTTGGTTTTCTTTTTGTCGAAAGTCAAAATTCGATTGGGTGAACAATGGGTTAACAACTGGTATGGAGATACTTAAAAAACATGAATTGACATCAAACTTGGTGAAGTACTCTTATTGAGAAATAATTCGACACTTGTTTTTCACTTTTTTTAATATAAAAATTTCACTGGGTCAACAAAGGGTTAACAGTTTGTGTGACGAGATTGTGAAAAAGACATGAATTAACTTTGAACTTGGGGAAAATACTGTTAGTGAGAAATAATTCGACACATGTTTCAAATTTTTTCGAAAATCAATATCTGACTGGGTCAACATTGGGTTAAAAGTTTACATGGACAATGAAAAGATATGAACTGACTTCAAACTTAGTGAAAATACTCTTAGTGAGAAATAATTCGACATTTGTTTTTCACTTTTTTTAATATAAAAATTTGACTGGGTTAACAATGGGTTAATACTCGTACTTTGTATGGAGAGACTCGAAAAACATGAATTGACTTCAAACTTAGTGAAATTACTCTTAATGAGAAATATTTCTACACGTGTTTTTTACTTTTTTTCAAAATCAAAATTTTACTGGGTCAGCAATGGGTTAACAGTTTGCATGGAAAGACTATGAACAAACATGAATTGACTTTAAACTTGGTAAAAATACTTTTAGTAAGAAATTATTCCACACGTGTTTTTAATTTTTTGAAAATCAAAATCTGATTGGGTCAATAATGCGTTAACAGTTTGTATGGGAAAACATAATTTAAATGTTTTCCTAGACTTAAAATATGGGAAAAGCATATCAAATGAGAATATTTTCGACTAATGGGATCAACAAAGGGTTAAGAGAAACTTGATTTATTGGATTTATTGACTTGAGACTTGAAAAAAATGATCAAAATCAGAAAAAATTCAACGCATGCGTTCAAAAATCATCTTTAAACACAGTAGGAAATTTGTTAGATTTTTATGTAAAGAAACATAACTTCACATTAGATAAAATCATAAAATTAGTAAAGGTTATTTCAATAAAATCCAATCATCAATCATGCTGGTATTTCATAAGAAGTTTGCTAATACAAATGTTTGAATATTTTACTTTTTATTTACAAAAAAAAAAATTTCTTCTTACAGCAGATTTAAGAAGATTATTCAAAAGTCGTGCAGTCGTGTTGGCTGCGGGGCAGTTTGCATTTACAACTTAATTCATAATATTTCAACTGCAAATAGCAGCTGCCATAGCAACAACAACAACTACAACAACATAAAAGCCGCCATATAATAATAACACAAAGCACATTTGATTTATGAGCTCTTATGGAATTTTGTTGCTTCCGTTTATACAGAATATATTTTTTTCAGAGGCCAACAACACAATTACTACAAAGTAAATTATGCAATTTTTTCCAGGCAGCCTAACAAATCCGGCGCGACAGAGAAAAAAATGTCCACACAAAAACAAAAGCAACAAGAAACGACGACAAATAGTAACAACAAAGGCGCAAACTTTTAATTCCTGTGCTTATGGCACCTCGGAATTTATTTTGTCTGCAGTGTGTAAATGTTTTTTCTCGCTACTCTGCAAGTGGAACCACTGGAAGTTCAAGTTCATTTAATTTGTTGAAAGTGAAAGAGAAGAGAGAAAAGAGAGAGCTGCGAGGAGTTTGCCATATTTGCAGTGCGGGTCCAGACAGTTGCAGCCGGCGGGAGCGAAGACTGGCAGAAGAGGAAGAGGTGCGTTCTAGGCAGCCGCAATTGCTATCAGCCGCAGCCAGGACCGGCTCGAGCTGACAACGACGGCTGGTTGGCGCTGTTCGTATGCGCATTTTGCCATTTTGCCGCTGACTTTGATTTATGTTTGCTTTGCGTGTGCACGGCGAAAATTCGGCAAAACGAAATGAAACGCAACTCAACGTTCACACACTCACACACACACACAAAGTTGCACACATAAAAGCGCACAAAATCAACACACAACCTGCACCCAAATTGAAATGAAAATTTCACTTCGCTTGTCGCCGGTGTGGCAGAGCTAATGTTTAATTTGAAATTCGCCCAGAAGTAGGCAACATTTCAGTTTAATTACCAACAACAAAGCTATTAGAAAATGATGTGTGTGTGTGTGTGCAAAACATTTCAATTTGAAATTCGCAAATATACCAAAACATAAAAAAAAATATCTACAAAATGAATAAAGAAAATTGTTTGTGTTCTATGTTCAACTGAGCTGAGCTCACGTGTTCTGTCCGGTTGCCGTTTTTTCGATTAGCCCAACGTGCCGAGCGCTGCCCAAACCGCAAATAGCCAAACATGCGCCTATGACTGTGTGTGTGTGTGTATGTGTGTGTGTTGGGCGCCTAGTGTGGCCAGTGCCATAAACTCACCTGGTACAACATGGCCGGACAGCTGCAGCCATAAGCGATGCGATGCAGTATGGTCACGGCGGCCTTCAGCGATTTGGTTGGTATTTGCTGCCAGTCGGCGAGCACAACCGTGCAGGCACGTACAATTTTTGGATTCAGCAATCTGCAATAGAAAGAGCGAGACAGAGCGAGTGTGAGATGAGGAGCAACATTGAACTGTCGGAAATAAAATATTAATTTGAAATTAATTAAACACACTCGTCGGTCGCATGGCGCTGACCTGTGCCGGTGCTGGTGTCGTGTGTGTTCGCTGTTCGCAATAAATGGAAATTGACTTTGCGTCGGATGAACGAATTAATTTGGGCAATTAGACTGCGAATCGTTTCAATTAGAAAATCGAATGCATAAAACAGCAATTAGGCTGAAATTGTGAGGATTCCTAATACGCTTCGTTGCGTTGGCGAAATTAAAGTTAATCGATTTCGAGTGCGACTTGAGTGGATTCGGTTCAATCATGCACGAATGCAGCTGGTGTCGGCGGGGGGACGGAGGTGTGGTTGGAAACGTTGTAGAGTAGGAAACTTTAATGAATATTTCAAAGTTCAATACAACTTTACACGTATTAGAGAAACGACCGTAGTTGATGAGGAGGTTTATGAAACAGAAAAAACGATGTCTTCCAGAAAACATATCCTCGCCGAAGAAAACGATTGTCGTATGTGCAATTAAATTCAATGAAACATACGACATTCTTTTCCTATGGCGACGATATATAGAAATCTTCTTCTTCTTTCACAATTCATCAATGTTTCAGTAACATTTTAAGGGTGAATCTCTTTCGTTACGTTAGGTAACCTGGCTTGTCAAGTCGACTACGCATAGACCATGTTGGGTCCCTAGCGGCACCACTTAGATCTTCTTAGTAAGTATACAAATATTTAGAATTCTTCTTCTTCTTCTTTCACAATTTATCAATGTTTCAGTCAAATTCCCAGGGTGGATATCTTTTCATTTCGATTTATAGGTTAGGTCAGGTTATGTTGGTTGGCCAAGCCGACCACGCATAGACCATGTTGGGTCCCTAGCGGTATCAGGTGGAGCTCTTTAGTGTTGCGGACCAACGCAAAAGAGATCTGTGGAAATGTAAATGTTCCTAGCGAAGTTCAGTAGCGACTTCATTCATGCTTGGGAAGCTCTTCTAACCCAGAAAAAAACGGAGTCCCTAAGTAAGTAAGTCGTAGCCTTGAGATGGCGGAACAGGAGCAAAGAATGTACTCTAGGGTCCTCCAGCGACTCAACGGAGTTCCTGGGAGTCTGGGAATTTAACCCAGAGAAGAACAGGGCCTCTAAGTAAGTCGTCGCCTTGAGATGGCGGAACAAGAGCAAAGAATACACTCTAGGGTCCTCCAGTGACTCAACGGAGTTCCTGGGAGTCTGGGAAAACTACCCAGAGAAGAACAGGGCCTCTAAGTAGTAAGTCGTAATCTTGAGATAGCCGATCAGGAGAAAAGAATGCACTATAGGGTCCTTCAGCGACTGAACGGAGTTCCTGGGAGTCTAGGAAACTAACCCAGAAAAGAACAGGGCCTCTAAGAAAGGAAGTCGTAATCTTGAGATAGCCGATCAGGAGAAAAGAATGCACTATACGGTCCTTCAGCGACTCAACGGAGTTCCTGGGAGTCTAGGAAACTAACCCAGAGAAGAACAGGGCCTCTAAGGAAGGAGGTTGTAAACTTGAAGTAGCCGAACAGAAGCAAAAACTGCACTTCAGGGTTCTCCTGCGACTTAATCTTGTGCTTGGGAACCTGGGATCTAAGCCAGAGAAGAATGGAGTCTCTACAGAAACAAAGAATGCACTTCAGGGTCCTCCAGCGACCTAACGTCGTGCCTGGGAAATTGGGACTTAATTTAGAGAAGAACGGGGCCTCTAAGTAAGTAAGTCGTAGCCTTGAGATAGCGGAACAGGAGCAAAGAATGCACTCTAGGGTCCTCCAGCGACTCAACGGAGTTCCTGGGAATCTAGGAACTAACCCAGAGAAGAACGGGCCTCTAAGTACGTAAGTCGTAATCTTGAGATAGCCGATCAGGAGAAAAGAATGCACTATAGGGTCCTCCAGCGACTTAATGACGTGCTTGCGAACCTGGAGATCTAAGCCAGAGAAGAATGGAGTCTCTACAGAAGCAAAGAATGCACTTCAGGGTCCTCCAAAGACCTAACGTCGAGCCTGAGAACTTGGGATCAAACCCAGAGAAGAACGGGGCCTCTGAGTAATTCGTAGTCTTAAGATAGCCGACCAGGGACCTCCAGCGGAATCTGGAAAACTAACCAGGAGAAGAACAGGCCTCTAAGTGAGTAAGTCGTAGTCGTCTTAAGGTAGCCGACCAGGGACCTCCAGCGGAATCTGGAAAACTAACCAGGAGAAGAACAGGCCTCTAAGTGAGTAAGTCGTAGTCTTGATGTAGCCGAACAGTAACTAATAATGCATCCCAGGGTTTTCCAGCGACCAAATGTCGTGCCTGGGAACTTGACGATCTAAACCAGAGAAGCATGGGACCTCTAAGAGAGTACTTCGTAGTCTTGGGATAGCAGGACAGTAGAAAAGAATGCACCCAGGATCTTCCAACGACTTAATGTCGTGCTTGAGAACCTTGGCATCTAACCCAGAGGAAAATGAGGCCCTCTAAGTTACCAAGTCGTAGTCTTCAAATAGCCAAACAGAAGCAACGTATGCACTCCAAGGTCTTTCAGCAACTTAATCTTGTGCTTGGGATCTTGGGCATCTAAGCCAGAGAAGAACGGGGCCTCCAAGTGAGTAAGATAGTCTTGAGATAGCAGGACAGGACGCAAACAATATAGGTCTTTGCATTTCCTGCACTGATCCTACACAGTGATGTCTATCTTTTGCGTATGAGCCGCTGTTAAGCAATGCCTCGTTAGTTTGCTACACGGTGTCTCTGCAGTGTTTCCACGAAAGCTTGAGAACGAATAACGCAAGCAATACATTGAATTGTCCAAGCATTATTTTAGCGGTTATCAGTTCCAGGTAGTTAAACTGTCCCTCTGATGTTCGTCTTCCTCAATAGGTTTTCGACCAAACCTCTATTGATCAACGGCAGAGACATCAGAACGTTGTTGACTCGCTCATCTGGCTGGTGATATCCCTCAATGCCCTTGTGGCAATAAACTGTAGGTCCCTTACCTCCTTTCCACCATCCGTTATAGAGGCTCAAGTGTGTCTCACACAGAGAAAGCCACTACAACCTTCCTTCCCACCTTGATAGGTTTGTATTCGTGTCATTTTCATTAAGAAACTATCTTTTTCCTGAATTTAATCCTAGAGAGCTCACAGAGAGTGCATTAGTGACATTAACTCTTGGACCAATTCGTTACGTTCTCTCAATGCATAATTTAATGACAGAGACATATGAACAAGTCCGTCAGTACATTATCCTTCTTTTTCAATACATAATCCTTTTGGTCGTACAATTAATCATCTTTTTCCTCAAGAACAATTTCAAACTGATAAGATGATTAAAAAACCACATGGAACCTAGAACCCATAATTATTTCACCAGACTTAGACTGTAGCAGAATTTGCTGAAATAGAAACAATGAAGCTGTACCCTTAGCTCTCTTCACCTCCTCCTTCGGCTTCTAAAGCACACAAGTACTTATTTGAGTATGTGTGATGCTTAAATTTTCAAACCTTAACTGCACGTCTGGGCAGCTGCAAATTTGCTGATAAATTCTTTACACTTTCGAGTCACACTTAGTGTAAACGTTGCTGGTGTGAGCGCAAACAGCTTTAAAAGGTACCAGCAATTTGCGTTGCAAACGTTGAAATAGTAAGCACGGTCGGAGATTTGCTGCGTAGGAGGGAAACATTAAATTTCACAATCAATGAAGGAACAAATGAACGAACGAACGAACGAAGGGACGAAAGGACCAACTGGCAACGCTGCAGGAAGGCACCAAAGCTGCTTCCGGCTGCTCTGTGTCGGGTTGAATGATTTTAAGCTGACGCAGGTGCCGAAAATTTGCGTTGCCTTCTTGGCTCTCGCTCACTCACTCACTCAGTCAGTCATTCACTCACACAACAACCGAAAACTTGGAAACAATACAAAAAGTTTTGCACAGACACCGTTACGCACTGTTTACGGTGTAGGCCGTAGTTTACGTTCGGCTATCGTTGCGGTGTCAGTTACAATCAGTTCGAAAGGTTGCCGGGCGCTGAGCCGATGCTACAACAAGCACGTGTTACGCTGAGTGTTGTCCTGCGGAGGAGCCTGTGGAGGCACAGGCTGGGTCCTGCGGTGCCGGCAGAGCAAACAAACGCTGCGTGTTGGGGCCGGTTGCTTAACATTGTCATGCAAATAATTTTGTTGTCTTTGCAGTTGCCGATGTTATGTGAATAAGCTGCTGTCTACAGTCAGTGTTGTAGAGTTGCCAGGTGTACAGTTTTATAGAGTTTTGAAATATATAATAGGGAGTCTTTTTTATGATCAGAACTGGGTTCCCGGATATACGTGATTTGGATTTTCATAGAGCTAAGACGAAGAGAAGTGAATCCATTCAAGAATCCATGGAAAGTCAAATTGCTATACCGAATAAAATTTCATTGATAAATCTCTATGATTCTACTTAGTGCGTACTAATTAAAAATTTATTGAAAAAGTCAGCCTTGCGTATTTATTTTTGAGTAGAGTTACCATATCAAAGTTATGCAACAAACCTTAACCCTTAAATGCATAGCGTACCATATATGGTACAGTTCCTAAATCCTTCGTAAATCTGTTGTATCAATTTAAATCACGTTTGTGCTTCCTTAAGATTGATTCGAAAATAATTGCCCCATGCATTTAAGGGTTAAACTGTACATAAATCCATAGGGTTTGAATTCAAAGCAAAATAGATAAGATTTATTTGACTTTTTTTTCCATAAAAATGAATGTCACCAAAAAAGTAATGAAAAGGACTTAAGATCTATAAACGTGTTGAACCAAGTTTTAATGGGAGAGTTACCGCTGCTTGAGGTCTATACTTTTGAACGGGTAGGAGAGACAGAAGGAAAGGCGGATAATGATTCGAAAAACTACCTACGGATGGCGGAGTTGCCATCGTTTCAAAAGTTCCTTTGTGTTCTATAAAAATAAGTGGAAACAACAAAGTAATGAAAGAGACTGACTGTGCCATCAGTTCCATTTCATTTTGATCTATCTTTCCATGAGCGAGTTACCGTTGCTTGAATCTATAACTGTGAAACAAAACGAGAGACGGAAGAGAATGGAAAGAAACGCAGATCAAAAATGTAGTTCAGATGAAAAATAAACTATCTAATGATTCTTTTTCATCTCAGTGGAAATAATGATTCGAAATCGCGACTACGTGAATTTTGTGTAAAAACTTTGATAGCGATAAAGTCAATGCAGATGAGATGCAAAGACATGCATCCCGAGGCATGTCGTTAAACCTAAAGTCCAGTTTGAAAACAAATCAGACACTGTTCCTTGTGGAAGTGCGGTCTCAACCGTCTCTACATAACCTAACCTTCCTCCGTCAATGGCTAAAAGGGAGACTGTATCTTCGGGGTAAGAACCAAGATTAGGACGCCCTACCATCTCTTCGTTTGAACAACTGGAGAAGGCATGAGCGAATTAGAGTCATCTAGAGAAAACAGTTGAGGCAGGCCGTAGATAGATCGATAGACTATAAAAGGGTTAACTGCACTGACACCAGAAATGATCTATTGTTCGCCCGATAAATTGTTAGAGGACCGATATAATGAAGTTCAGTAACTCACGGAGGTTTAGCTGCTTGATGTTCTCTTTTGCAAGCCAAAACTGGCCCAGGTAAGGCATCCTGTAGAGACATGCCACATCGCACTGTTAACGAGTCTCCTCGGCTATCCCACAAAGCCAACAGACATCAACATATTCTAGCCCCACTATATGTATATGTTTCCTCAGTCTGCAGTGCCCAGTTAAAAAGCCGGTGATTTGTCTAAGCTGGTTCTTTCTCAGTTTCCGGCATTCCTCACTCTATTTGGGGTTATAACCTTTGATAAAGATATTCAATTGCCCAAGACCGGAGGCGTTAGACCAGTGTTCTGAATTCCTGGTTCTTTCCTCAAGCTTTAGAGACTCTGCTAGAGTGTTGTTGCCCAGACCAAAGAAGGGTTCCGTTCCAGGAGGTATCGTGGCTGTTGCAATTCCAGCAACGCTATCCTCATTTCGGTACATTCCTCTGTGTCCTGGGGTCCAGAGGATTTCTACCTGGTTGTATGCGCCCAGTTTGTTCAATGCCTGTAAGCATTCCAGCAGTAACTCTGAGGTTATCTAATATAAGGGTTAGTACTTCGATCCCTGCTTGACTATTTGAAAAAGTAACAGTATTCTGTCCTGTGTACGCTTGTACGAGGTTGAATTCCACACAGAGCCTCATAATAATGCAGCCCGTAACCCGGTAATGGGTTCTTATGACCAGTTAAGTAGGTAACGCCCCTACTGGAGCCAATCCTCTTTGCGACCTTCTCTGCAACAAATGTACTGCACTCATTCTTGCGATGTTCGTTTGACGCAGTAATTTGAGGTTGACGACGAAGAGGGAGGCCATGTCTCCGGTGGTAGAATCAAGTTGAGAACGCCCTATCTTCTGTAGGTGTGTCGCGTAATGACACAGCGGCCTTTGGGCTATTCGAGGGGAAGGTACTTTGCAAAATCGTCGACCCTGTTCGTACTGGCGACGACTATCGTATATGAAAGAACAACGAGCTGTTTCAAAAAACGTTTGAAATATGTGGTCTCACAAGGGGCTCACAATATACCTCCGAGTGTGTCTCTTATAGAGGCAGCCACCATAACCTAACATAGCTTAGTACCTATTCAAGTTCTCGAAGTAAACGCTCTTTGGCACGCTGACTCGGTCATGTCTGCCGTATGGACGATGAGGTTCCGGCGGAAAACGTGTTCGATACGATAGTTGGGGGTCAACGACGAAGAGGCAGACCATATCTGTGGTGGAAGGATCAAGTTGAGATCTCCCTATCATCTCTTGGTGTGATCATCTGAAGAAGGCGGCGCACAGCAGAGATGCCGCGAAAGAGCTTTTACAGCTGATCGTAACCCGGTAACGGGTTGTTATGGCCAGTTATGTAAGTAAGTAAGTACTCGTTTTTTCGAAAGCTGGCAACCCATCGCCTTAATACTTTTGAGTATGTTGCACAGTGTCACAAGTGGCAACAATAACAACCGACAGATAAAACAAGCACAAACCCAATCATGAACGAACCAAAGTGGCCCAGTTGAATGAGTGCGCAAATGAATAGCCCTCGGAACGCCGAGAGCCACTTAGGACGGCGACATAAATATGCAAACCAATGAACCGTGTGGCATTTGGCAACTATGTGCCGACTGTCGACAGTCGACCATAAGATTTTTGCATAGATTTGCACAACTGACATCGGAAAGAGTGTGCGGCTGGGTCAACAATTTCTGTTTTGCGGAGGTCAAATGTGTTTCAAGTGGCTTTAATCGGCTTAGCATGAATGCCTGCGCACACAAGCATTTTGCGATGCAGTGGTGAGTGCAGACCATCAAGCGCCACAAAACATAGTAAAACATAGAATAAATAGAGAAAATTTTAATGAATTTGTTTAGGGAAAAACGATGCAGCTGGTGCGTTGGGAAATTGAATAAAATTGTCGTGTGCATTGTGGGCACTTGGCCGCAGCTACATGCGTACAATTGATTTATTGGCTGGCATCACCTGGCCGGCGGTGTTGTGTTGATTTTTTGCAGCTTCCATGCGGCCGACGACATTGGTTGCGCCCAAAAGTAATCACTTTCGCGCGTTGCCAGCGTCTGCAGCGCCATTCAATTTCGCTGCAGACGCATTTAATGGCCATTTAATGGTAAGCGCTGCCACTTAGTGCGCACACTGTGGCAGCACCGCAATTTACTGCTATCAATTTTGATGTTTCGCCCGCGAATTTACATGAAAAAGCGATAAAAATACAATTTCCGGCTGGTCCTTTGCCAGGCCGCAGCGACCGCACGTCGGCGTCGGTGATGTATGCCGGAAAGTGAAAGTGGCGGCGGCGATGGCGGCGGCGGCTACTTAAGCAGGCCGCCTGCTCGTCGCTGCGGCAATGAGTTTTAAATTTGCCAGCAATCGCGACGCTAATGGACGCCGATTATGAACCGCACAAATGCTGGGCGGCGCAGGCGACACAGTGGCGCGACGGCAACGACGTGCAGTGATTGCATACTTTATGGCTTTCTTACTTACTGCTGTTTTTGTTGTTGTTGTTGTACAGTATGCAGCGTTAACGATTTTATAATTTGGGGCAAATGGGCGCAAAGAGCAGCTTTGCGCTGACGCGCTTCCATAATTAAGGCATTTAAAAAAGTTTTTGATTTAAACGTTTCAGAAAACCACAGCAACTTTTTAATGTAAATTACAAATCGTTTTCTTTTTTTTCTTTTCTCAACCATTTTGTTTTTCATTTTTTGTTTATGCTGCCATTATAATTTCATCAAATGCCTTAAACGCCTTAAAGTATGCCTCACAATTAACAGCTTCTGATTTGAGTTGTCCTAAAGGCTAATCAGCACTTTGCCTGCCAATGCATTACAAAAAAAAAACAATTGTTATATTTTCAGCCTTAAGAACAGCTCGTTTGTTGTTGTTGCTGTTTTTGTTTTCATTTGTTTGGTTATTGTTTGGTTTGTGCGCAAAACTTTGCAATTCCCTTAACCCATAATTGCCCACAATTATAGTCGCTAAGTGGTTTTCATATCGTATTTGCCAATTCAAATCCTTTCAGGCAATTCTTTCGAGGAGAGTGAGACGACGAGCTAAGCGACCGTGCTTAGCTTTGCCTCTCAAACACTCAAAATCACTACAATCCACAATTGCGCGCAAAGCACCCGCACAAAATTGCCATTAGAACCAACTTCAAATCATAACAAATACAACAATTACAATTGCAGCAACAACAATAACATTAAGGCCAACAAAATCCATTCAGAAAAGCAGCCGGCTTACACTGAGCGAAAGAATAGTAAACAAGAGCCATGGAATTTCTTTTAAAAATGTTAGTACTTTTGGTCCGCTGAATGAGTGATTGGCGATGGAAGAATTGTGGGTTCAAATGTCGATTCAATCATCAGCGAACAGAGAAAAACTCTCCTTTGTCGACTGCAGTTGCGGAAGACAAAGTGAAAGTGATAAGCCACCTTTAGCCTTTTACGTTCCCCTTAGAAAGTAACTGTAAGAAAGTAACATGAAAAAGTAACTATAAGAAAAGTAACCATAACTTGAAAAAGTAGCCTTGAGAAAATAACTTTAAGAAAGTAACATTTAAGAAAGTAACTTAAGAAAGTAACATAAGAAAGTAACCTTAAGAAAGTAATCTTGAGAAAGTAACCTTTAATAAAGTAACCTTTAATAAAGTAACTGTAAGAAAGTAACCTTTAAAAATTTTATTTAGGAGAGTAACCGTAAGAAAGTAACCTGTAAGGAAGTAACTTTAAGAAAGTAACCTTCAAAAAGGAAAACTTAAGGAAATAGTTTTAAGAAAGTAACCTTGAAGAAGTAGCATGAAGAAATAACCTTAAAAAGTAACCTTTAAGAAAGTAACTTGAAAAAAGTAACTTTAAGAAAGTAACCTTAAGAAAGTAACATGAAAAAGTAACCATAAGAAAGTAACTTGCAAAAGTAGCCTTGAGAAAATAGCCTTAAGAAAGTAATCTTTAAGAAAGTAACATGAGAAAGTAACCTTTGATAAACTAGCCTTTAGTAAAGTAACCTTTAATAAAATAACTGTAAGAAAGTAACCTTTAAGAAAGTAATTTAGTAGAGTAACCGTAAGAAAGAAACCTTAAAGGAAGTAACTTTCAGAAAGTAACCTTAAAAAAGTAACTTAAGCAAAAAGTCTTAAGAAAGTAACCTGGAAAAAATAGCCTTAAGAAATAACCTTAAAAAGTAACATTCAAGGAAGTAACTTGAAGAAAGTAACCTTTAAAGAAGTAACTTTAAGAAAGTAACCTTAAGAAAGTAACATGAAAAAGTAACCATAATAAAGTATCTTGCAAAAGTAGTCTTGAGAAAATAACCTTAAGAAAGTAATCTTTAAAAAGTAACATGAAAAAGTAACCTTGAGAAAGTAACATTTAATAAAGTAACCTTTAATAAAACAACTGTATGAAAGTAACCTTTAAGAAAGTAATTTAGTAGAGTAACCGTAAGAAAGTAACCTTTAGGGAAGTAACTTTCAGAAAGTAACCTTAAAAAACTAACCTTAAAAAAAGTAACTTAAGCAAAAAGTTCAAGAAAGTAACTTGAAGAAAGTAACCTTTTAGGAAGTAACCTTAAAGAAATAACCTTAAAAAAGTAACCTTAAAAAAGTAACTTAAGCAAATAGTCTTAAGAAAGTAACCTTTAAGGAAGTAACTTTGGGAAAGTAATCTTGCAAAAGTAACCTTAAAAAAGTAACTTAAGAAAATAGTCTTAAGACAGTAACCCTGAAAAAGTAGCCTTAAGAAAGTAACCTTTAATAAAGTAACGGTAAGAAAGTAACCATTAAGAAAGTAATTTAGGAGAGTAACCGTTAGAGAGTAAGCTTAAGAAAGTAAGGAAGTAACTTTAAGAAAGTAACCTTGAAAAAGTAACCTTAAAAAAGTGACTTCAGAAAGTAACCTGAAATATATAACTTTCGAAAGTAACTAAAAAAAAAACTCAAGAAAGTAACTTAAGAAAAAAACGTTAAGAAAGTAACCTTACGAACGTAACCTTGAGAAAAAAATTTTCAAGAGAGTAACCTTACGAAAATAACCATTAAAAAAAGTAATTTAAGAAAGTAACCATTAAAAAAATAACTTAAGAATCTTTTAGAAAGTAACTTTAAGAAGGTAACCATTTAAAAATAAACTTAAGGAAAGTAACCATTAAGAAAGTAACTTGAGAAAGGACCATTAAGAAAGAAACTTTAGCAAATAACCCTCAAAAACTAACCTTAGTGATCCACAATTATCATCAAATTGATTTTACTACCAATTTCCATTGCTCCATATTGCCTCAACTTTTTCTTCAGTGTAACGCAACAACAACAACCATCAATGCGCCGCACTTGACGGCCAAATTAAGGGTAAAAGAAATAGCGGTACGTCGTATTATTCCTTAGCATTTAGTCTGAAGGTCTGTTGCCCGAGTGAGGCTGAGACTGGAGGGTGGGAAGAAAAAGCCGCGACAGCAACGTCGTTTCCGTTTTTCGAAATTAAACTCCTCAACTCAAGTCATTTTTGACGTTAATCTCTAATTAGTTCCCTGGAGGGCAGCTTAGCAAAGCGCCGGCCGCACTGCCACAATGGCAGCTACAACAATGCCAACAACGCACAGCAACAATTACAAACACAATTACAATGCCACAGCAGTGAGTGAGCGAGCGCCGCGCACACAACAACCGACACTTGCACAACAACAACAACAACAACAAATGCAAAAAAATACGCCACCGACATTTTATCGCCAACAGCTGGCGCCCGGCATGGAAATCAAAAGTTTCCAAACACCTCGCACCCGCCACGACGACACATTGCTCGCTGCCCACACAATTGCAATTTTCATTTTGTTTTTTTTGTTTTGTTTTGATTTTTTTGCGTACTTTTGCTTTGTCCGTTTTTGAAGCTCAAGTTTTAGCCATTATCTCTTTGATTTCTTTCTCTTTGTCAGTGCGAAAAGAATGACGCAAGCGGGAGATGAATGAAAGCGGGAGAAGAAAAAAAAAAACAACTGCACACAAATTGTATGAACGCGGGGGGAAGTAATGCAGGATATCCTTTTCGAAGGATGCTTAATTAAAACGGCTTCGCAAATCTGTTGGCTGACTGACTGGCTGGCGAGCAAAAATGGGGAGCCGAATGTCCTTTGCCAAGTGTTGCACGACAAAGACGAAGGCAAATGCGACAAGTGTGGAGATGAAGAAAATATTGCACAACCAGAACGATGCCTTGGTGCTGCACTGATGGATCGAGGGGTGCGACAGAAAGTATTGTTCGATTGACTTTGAATGGATTTTTGTCAAAAGTGTATGTGAGTGTGTGTAGGGATAATACGGGAAGGAAAAGGCTACTCAGGCCCATTGCTATAAGCACTTTAATCTTTCTTAATATAAACAGGATTCTCTCCATCAATTGAATATTCCGCCTTAACCTCTTTGTCTGTTTAGATACTCGACAGACACTATGGTATATACACAATGTTTACGTATTAGGGGACAGACTCGAATATGGTTCAAATAGAAAAACTATACTCCAAAGAATTTAAGGTTAAGGTTAAGTCAGTTCGATATGGTAGGGTCTGATATTAAATTGATGCTGCAATAATTTGTAGACCTTTTGACTTTATTGCCTTTAATTTCTTCTTATGGTACCACAACAGGTCAATTTTTGGCCTAAGTGAGTCCTTCGTCAAGTTCCATGCCAAGACAGCCACCTTAACTTAATCTTAACTGACTCTATGCCTACGTCACTATTCAGCTATCTAAAGCAGTCAAATATCTGGAGCCATTCTAGAATACTTTCTTCGTTGGAAGTCCCACGTGGAACTAAAAACATCAAAAGCATTGTCTGCTTTCTGGCAGTGTAAAGGTGTCTTTAGACCTTTGTCGTAAGGTTTTTCTCCTAGCAAAGGTCCTTTGAATCTATGCAGCTATGATAAGATCCATTATCCTCTGCGCAGCGGTCGTCTGTCCTATCAAAACCTCTCTAATAGAGGTCAGAAGAACCTTATCCAGACTGTAGCGTAATGAAATCATCTGTGGTCATCTGTTGTACAAAAGCTTCTCCGACTACTTCTGGCTCAGTGCCAGATGCCCTGATGAATCGGCCTTCACTTGATGTTTTCAACCAAGGAGAGGCCTTCAAGACCATTCGAACACTGAAACACAGTAGTCACTGATTTGGCGTGGGTCTGGCACTGAACAAAGGTACTGGCAACGTTATTAATTCTGCAATCGTGTTCATACCTCTTAACGGAGAATAGTGTCAAGGAAACCCTGAAACACATTCTTTGCTCTTGTCCTGCTATCTTAAGACTACGATTCACCGTCACCGTTCTTTTCTGGGCTAGAACCCCAGGTTCCCAGACACAACATTAAGTCGCTGGGGACCCTAGAGTGCATTTTTTACTCCTGTCCGACTATTTCAAAACTACGACTACTTAGGGACTCTGTTCTTTTCTGGGTTAGAAGAGGAACACCCATACTATCACCGGTCACTTTTATATCGATCCGCAACAATAAGGACCTGGTCTTCTTGGTACCCAACATGGCCTATGTGTGGCCGAATTGGTCAGCCAGCTTACCTAAACTTACCTAACCTAACTCTTTCTATGCTTGCAAACGCCATTCGAATGTGCTTCCGAATATGTATTGACAGCTCCAGGGCAGAACAAGGTTCCGTCTCTGGTGTCTACGTCGAATCCAATGGGGTTTGACAGTTCCTTACTCTAGTCTCGCATGTACTTGTGTTGCAGGCAGAGGTGCATGCGATAGTTGAGGCCATGACCTTTGTTGTGGAAAGCAGTTAGAGATAGATGGAGCCCTCGTGGCCTTAGACAGCTCTCCAACATCGCTTGGGTCCCGGAATACATAGGAATTGCGGATACCGTGACTTCAGACCAGTGGCGCACATAGCATTCCATATGGGCAGGGGGGAAGGAGGGGAAATGCAACTTTTTAGCCCGATACCATATTTTCTCCATCCGAAAACCGACACTTAATCATTTAAATCCCCAAACCCCCTTGGGTGCACCACTGTCTTAGACATCTTAGTTACAATGATCTGCATTTATCGGTCCAGAAACAGCTAAACAATTTTCATTAGCGGACATCAAAGCCACTGTTAAGAAATCTGTCATTTCAGTTTGATGAATATTATGTTTCCCGTAATTTCAGACCAATGCGCGATTCAGGTTTTGGACATTTAGCATCCACCTTGGCTTCTTGACATCACAGGATTAACTGGGATTTTTCTGGAGGTCTAGTAGATTCAAAGCAAATTAACAGGCAACATCAACACGCAGTCCAAAGACTCTCACTCCAGACTCTCTGTCTTTGTCCCTCTCTCTCTCTCTCTCTTTCTGACTGTGTCTCCCTCTGGCCCGACTTAGGCTTGAGACATTTGGCACTGATTGAGTAGCATCCACCTTGGCTCCTTGGCATCACAGGATTATCAGGGATTTTTCTGGATGTCGAGTAGATTCAAGGCAAATTAACAAGCAACATCAAGTCGCAGTACAAAGGACTCTCACTCTGGACACTCTGACTCTGTCTCTGTCTCTCTCTCTGACTGTGTCTCTCTTGGCTCACACCACCTTGGCTCCTTGATATAACAGGATTAACTGCGATTTTTCTGGAGGTCGAGTAAATTAACAGGGCAAAATTAACAGACCAAATTAACAGGGAACCGCAGGTCGCAGTACGATGGATTCTCACTCATTCTCTGTCTCTCTCTCTGACTCTGTCTGATTAC
This sequence comes from Melieria omissa, assembly GCA_963971225.1. Taxonomy (NCBI): domain Eukaryota; kingdom Metazoa; phylum Arthropoda; class Insecta; order Diptera; family Ulidiidae; genus Melieria; species Melieria omissa. Next base: position 32,157,717 of record OZ020267.1, on the reverse strand, counting down.
TATGCTTGCTAGGTTGATCTCACAAACTAAAGAAAACAGGGGCGCACCCATGAATTGATTTTGGGTATGTTTTGTAGACAACTTTTGAGGCAAATTCCATTTGAAACCTATTTGTCATCTAAAATTTTTGTAATGAACAGATTTCAGGAAGGGAAAGTTTGAATCCCCAAAACCCTCCCTTGGGTGCGCACTGAAATAAGCTAAAAATAGTTTGAGAACAATAAATCTTGACTGACTGGTTTGAAACTTTCAAAAGACACTAATGAGGGCATTGTTTAATTTAGATTTTTTTTAGAGACCAGAAAATGTCTGGGATTTTAAGTATAAAAGATAAGCGCCGAGCAAAGATCTGAGCTGACCCAATCAGTTTTGACAAAACGAAATCGTACAATAATGAAACCTTATTAGTACTTTTTTTCTGAGAACATAAAAGATGCTTCACACACCTCAGCTGACGCAGTAAGGCTTACAAAAATAACAAAATCTTACAATAATAGAACATTGAAAGCTGGTTGTGCTTCTTCGACTACTCAATGTTTTCCAAGTAATTTGTTGCACGTTTAAATCAACTCGTCTAGTGATTCTGATCCCAAAGATATATAGAAAACCATATAATGAAAATACTTTCTATTAGCTCTCGTCTTGGAACATAAAGACACAGACGAAGTCACTGCTTAGTGAAGTTTTCGTTTGGGTTGCGTTGATTTGACTTCGAGTAGATCAGAGCCCAGAAAGTTAATGACACTTTAAGTATAAAAGATAGGTAACAAGGTCTCAGCTGATGCACTCAGCCTTTACAAAACAAAATCGTGCAGTAATAATAAAACCTTAAAAACTCTTTTGGCAAAGAAAACAATAAATTCCGACAAAAATACCTGAACGCCACTGTCGAGCGCGGTGTTCGAGTTCGAAATAATTGCCACATTTTACGGCATTTCGCCTCGCAACACAAATCAAATTAAAAGTCATTTTTCTTACGTAATTAACTCATTCATTTCGGCAATGCGCCTAAAACTCGACTACACCAACGCCAACGGAATGCTTGAGCTCATTACTAAAGCAACAAAACAAGAACAAACAAAAAAAATTCCAACAACAAGAACAATGCAAGCAAATAAGTCCAGCGGAATTTAATTTCGTTACAGTAATTTAATTTGGATTTTTATTTGCCTGCAGCGTTGCGACGTCAACTTTCACTTTTGATTTTCATGCACACAACGCCCAGCAGTTTTAAATCTTTTATGGCGCGGCGGCAAGTTGATGCCGCCCACGTAATTAGCGCAAATGTGCTCTGTAGTCAGCGACAACAACAACAACGAAAAAGGGGAGCACACACACACACATACACACAAGACACACAAAACGTCAGCTAGGCCGCAACCCTTCGGAGCATCGCTTGAGTTGCTTTCTTTGGGCGCGTTACATTTAATTCTTCTTTACACGCTTCAAATTTGACTCGGCAGCAGCGCAAACAATAAATTAGTTAACTGCAAAATTCCGCAAGGCTGCTTTCGCTGAATGCCGCGGCCTGCGCTTCCTTTGCCCTCTGCGACTCGCCTTGAGCTGTGTTGCGCTTCGAGCGTTAAGGCAACGGGCATGTTTTTCACTTTTGCTTTTTATCTGCGGGCATTTAAGTTTGCCATTACTTGCCACAATTTCATTTCATTGTGCTGCAAATGCTCAAGTTAACCCTTTTTTTTCTAGTCGTGGCATTGCGCCTTCCAAATGGGCACTAAATTAATTTGAGCCGACATTTTTCTGGGCATACTTTCAGGCAGTGTGAGTGAGCTCAAGCGGCAGCAGTGTGCAATAATGTTTAAAAGAAACTTTAAAAGAAACAAAATTAGGTTCATATGAAAATGAATGCACTTAAAGTGCCTAAAGTGTTTAATAGAGAAAAAGAATACTCAATGGAAAATTTCAGGTAAGAAAATCAACGACAGATGAACTTAAAGCAAGTTTTGGTGATATAAGTAAACAGCTGAGTATCACAATTGAGGTGGAAGATATTTTAAAGGTCTTTTTCACTGCAGCAGCAAGCAAATTTCTTCAAGATTTCATTCTCCTTTACGAGGGCAGTTTGATAAGTCAGTGACTTTTTGAATAAAAGACATTTTTTCCGGCACAAAAATTGTCTAATTTTAGTCTCTTAGGCTTCTTTTAGTTTAATACATTTAGTCAAAGCTTCATCAATACATCTCTTTCAAATAAAAGGTTTTCTCAATGTCCTCAAGTCTCCTGACTGCCTGACCTACTGATTCATCACCGTCCAGCCCAAACCTTCAAAACTACAAATATGAACTTTGATCTAAAGGTACATCTTGAAAAACTAAAATGAACATCCGCTAAGACAGGACTTTTTCAATTCCGGGTCTAAAGGGGCAAAACATGGGTTAAGGTGTTGTATGAAGAAATGGGCCTATTTACTTCAAACTTTGTAAAAACACTTGAAATCCAAAATAATTCGCCAGGTTTTTTTAATTTTTTTGAAAATCAAAATTTAACGGGGTCATCAATGGGTTAAGGTGCATATTCGGGAAGACTACGACCCTGAATTGATTGGCCTATTGACCTCAAATTTAGTGAAAACACTTAAAATCGTAAATAATTTGACAAGTGTTTCTAATTTTTTTTAAATCAAAACTTAAAGGGTTAATAGTTTGTATGAAGAAATATAGTTTTTTTAAATATTTTGACTTCAAACTTGGAGAAATTTCAAATAAGAAATAATTCAACAGGTGTTTTTCACTTTTTTAATTTTCAAACAGTGGGTTAATAGTTTGTATGAAGCGACTAAGAAAAACATGAACTGACTTCAAACTTTGTGAAAGTACTCTTAGTGACAAAAAATTCCATACGTTTTGTTGTTTTTTCAAAAATCAAAATTTATCGGTGTCACCAATGGGTTAAGGTGCGTAAGTCGGGAAGACTACGAAAAAAAACCATGAATCGATGGGCGTATTGACTTCAAAGTTTGTGAAAACACTTGAAATCAAAAATAATTTCACGTGTTTCTCAGTTTTTTTAATCAAAACTTAAAGGGTTAATAGTTTTTATGAAGAAATATGATTTTGTTAACATCTTTTGACTTCAAACTTAGTGAAAGCATTTCAAATAAGAAACCAAACACCTCGGCAGGTGTTTTTAAATTTTTTTTAATAATCAAAATCTGACGGGGTCAACAATGGGTTAATAGGTTGCATAGGGCGACTAAGAAAAAACTTGAATTGACTTCAAACTTGGTGAAAGTACTCTAAGTGAGAAATAATTCAACACTTTTTTACATTTTTTCGAACATCAAAATCTAATTAGGTCCACAATGGGTTAACAGTTTGTATGGAGCGGCTAAGAAAAAAAATTAATTGACTTTAAACTTGGTAAAAGTACTCTAAGTGAGAAAAATGCAACACTTTTTTTAAATATTTTCGAACATCAAAATCTAACTGGGTCCGCAACGGGTTAACAGTTTGTATGGAGGGACTGAAAAAACATGAACTGACTTTAAACTTGGTGAAAGTACTCGTAGTGAGAAATAATTCCACACATGTGTTTTATTTTTTCGAAAAGAAAAAACTGACGAGGTCAACGACGGGTTAAAAGTTTCTATGGAAAACTGTGAAATCATGAATAAATTGAGCCTATTGACTTCAAACTTGGCGAAAGCACTCTTAGTAAGAAATAATTTTATATAATTTTTTTTTAAATACTTTTTTCGATAATAAAAATCTAACATGGTTTAAAAGTTTGTATGGCAAAACCAAATTTAATGGGCCTCTTGACTTCAAACTTAGTGAAAGCACTTAACATACGAAATAATTCGATACGTGTTTTTGATTTTTTGAAAATCAAAATCTGTCGGGCTCATCGGGGGTTAAAAGTTGATTTGGAGAAACTATGAAAAAACATGAATTAATTGGTCTATTTACTTTAAATTTGGTGAAAGTACTCTTGGTGAGAAATAATTTGACACGTATTTTTTATTTTTTTCGAAAATAAAAATCTGACATGGTCATCGACGGGTTAAGGGTTTGGATGAGGAAACATGACTTAATGCACTAATTGAATTCAGATGTGGTGAAAGCATTTCAAATGAGAAATAGTTAGATAAGTAGGTATTTTTTCATAAAAATCTGGAGGAATCAACAAAGGGTTAAGAAGAACTTGAACTTTGTATTGGTCCCATTGACTTTAAACTGATGTGCAAAGCTGCGGGGCTTTGTTAGTAAGTCATTAGTTCCGGTGATGACCTCTTCATTCAAGCCAAATCTTTTACCGTCGAACCATTTCTTCAGGTTTGGGAACAGAAAATGGTCCCAGGGAGCTTAATCTGTAGAATATGCTGGATAAGGTAGCAGTTTGTAGTCCAATTGATGGATTTTTACCATAGCAACTGCACACGTTTTTACCATAGCGACTGCCGGTGCGTCGTTCTGGTGGAGGAGGACTTTTTTCTTCGCCAAATGCGGCCGTCTTTTCTTCAAATTTACGTCGAATCGATTCAACCGCTCTGCACAATATGTGTCAGTACCATCTTGAAGGTAATCGATTAGAATGATCCCAAAAACCATAGCCTTGACCTTTGTTGGCCGCCAGACCCAGCTTGACCTTCATTGGTGCACACTGACGCAGAGAAGCCCAATGCTTTGACTCTTCCTTGGATCCATGTTTCATTCACGGTTAAAAATCGGTACAAAAACTTGTTTGGATTTCAGTTGAACATTCACTCCTTTGAAGTAGACAGGGAACCCATTGCGCGCATAGCTTCTTCATGTTCAAATGTTCATATAAAATTGAATGTATCCGTTCAGTTGAGATGCCCAGAGCATCAACCACCTCAGGCACTTTCATTCTCCGTTCCTCCGATATCATTTCATGGACGTGTTCAACCATTTATGGCATGACAACCACTTTTGGGCGACCTGAACGTTGGGTGTCTCTTGTATTTGGAATTCAGTAGACCAATTCTCAACCATGGAAATTAATGGTGCAGAGTGTCCATAACATTTCTCAAGCCTTTCCTTGGTTTAGTTGATCGTTTTTTTACAAAAAAAAAATTTTATTACCACGCAAAATTCAATTTTTTCCACTTTTGTCGAAATTCACAAAGTTCCTGCTTTCAATGACTGTCAAACACAAAGTAAATGACGCAATATGCTCAAAATTTGTACGTAGTCTACTAAGAGATGATAGTTGCGATAAATTTAAAAAGTCATTGACTTCTCTAACTACCCTCGTACTACAACCCACACAACGCTTTCGTTTGGTGCTTTCATTTCATTCATTTGATGCAGCAAATAGTTGCCGACATCTTTCAATCAAATCACATTATTGTGTACAGTTTAAATGCTGCGCACAATACATAGTCGCGTCATTAAATGTAAGCAAGAAGATTACATCTCAATCTAATTTACATTTCACTGACCTTTTTGCAAAGTCCTCAAACTTGAAAGCCTTCTCAACCATGCCATCGTCTGTGGAAAAAAGAAAACGAAAAATGTAAATAAATCGAACGAAATGCAAACGACAAAACGTAGAGCGACGTTTTTGACTCTGTGTCCTACGCATCTCTGCACTTACCTGAGCGTTCTTCACGCTCCTCATTGTCCTCGTCGTCGTCGTCGTTGTTGTCCGTGTCGCTGTTATCAACGTTTTCAATTTCCTTTTGAGATTCTTCAACTACAAAGTAAGAAAAAATATATAAGGAAAATTAATGATTAGATACAAAGAATTTGAAGAAGAAATGCAAATTAGGAAATAAAGATTTGTATAAATAAAAACATTAAACAAACATAAATTCAAATAGAAAAATTAATTCAAAAAAACAACAAGTTTCTAATATGACAATTGAATAAATTTAAGACAGCTGCTGGCAAATGTTATGAAATACATCAGTAATGAAAAGTGACTGCAGCAAGCAGCACATTAAAATTGCTGCATATCTCAAGGAGCAATGCAGATTTCATGCAACGATCCAGGCAGCAAAACTCCGAATTGGCTGCGGGCTTTCACATAGCAGTTGTGGATAATAAGCGAAATTTTAGACGCCATTTAAACACAAACAACGAAATCATTCACACGCACACAAACACACACACATAGACCCACTTATGCAGCAATTATGCCGCCCATGTGAGCCTCAGTTGTGGTGCATTCATACGCGAATGAGCACAATGAAAGCCTTGTGGCAGCGCGGGGAGCGAGGCGTCAGCAAGTTGCAATCCCGAACCCGGAATGCATAATGGATGCAGTGACCGTCCATTGGCAGCCAGCGGCCAGCGGCCGCGTTCAAACAATAATCCAAGTGAAATTAGATTATGTCAGGCACCTACAAACACATATGCAACTAGGTGTATATGTACACACTAGTATATATCTATGTATGTATATATAGATATATACCCAGCAATATGCGCGGTAATCAGATGCAATTATGAACGCCGCAATTTATGCGCAACGATACGAAAGCCGGCCTGGGATTTCGAAAATGCATGTTGCCCGGATTTTGACAGCTTTACAATGCTTTAGTTGTTGTTGTTGTTGGTAGTTTTGGCAAATTCCCAATAATATAAATTAGTAAAACACGTTTGTATGTTTGTGTAAGCGATGTTTGGTAACAAATTGAAAAACATTGCCATGTAATTTTACACTGAGACAAATTGCAGCAAAATGATTTTGGCACTCTCAATCATACAGGGTGTCCTCTTAAAAATTCGCAACTTAATATGAAAATAAAATAAAAAAAAAAAATATTTATTGAGCTGGTGCAGAATGCTTTGAAGTGGAACAAAAATAGAAAAAATGTGTCACCGATTTTCAAGAAGGAAAAAAATGATAGAATTGTGCACTATTACACCAACATTTTTTGAATTAAAATTAAATAAAAAAAATTTTTGAATTAAAAAAAAATGTTGGTTTTTTATTTAAAAAAAAATTATTGTTTTTCTTTTAATTAAAAAAAATTTTTTTTTATTTAAAAAAAAATTTATTTTTTTTGTTATTGTTTTGTTATTGTTTTTTATTTTGATTTTATTTAAAAAAAATTTTTTTATTTAAAATAAAATTTATTTTTTTTGTTATAAACAATTTTTTTTTATTTAAAAAAAAATTGATTTTTGTTATAAAAAATTTTTTTTTTATTTTTTTTAATGGACTTTAATTTTTTGTAAAATATTTAAATTTTCGTAAACTACTCTAACTCTACAAAAATTTAATTTCAATGCTTTCAACAGGTTCTGCCGGTAAGAAAAGGTATTGTAGTGTACTGACGCTATCTAAAATGGGCATGGTCCGCCCACTATAGACAGAGTTGTCATAAGGAAATCTTTCATAAAATATGAAACATTCTATATTAACAAAGCCAATGCCGCGAATTATGAATGTTTTGTATAAAAATCGGTTTGGCTCGCCTGTTTAACCCACTGAGAGCCATATAGAACAATTTTTTTAATTATTATGATAATTTTTTGCTATTTTTAATTATTTAGTTTTATTTTTAATTTTAATCATTATGATTATTTTTGTGATTTTATGCTGATATTTTGTAAGGAAAAGCAGTAAAGTTAAAAAAGGAAATTTTAATTTTTCATTTATTTTTATTATTATTTATTAAAACTGAGTTAAAAAAAACCACTGTTAATGTGAATGTGAATGAAACTGTGAATGATCCTATATGTTCTCTCCCTGAATTATCAAGAACTTCTTCTTGAGAGTCTAGAGAGAGAGAGAGAGTCTAGAGAGTCTAACAGGGAGTTTCGATGAAGTATGGAAGGATCTAACGGCAAATTTCCCTCGCGGTTCTTTGATCTTCTACTATTTTTTATGATAACTTAACAAAGATGTGACTCTATCTCACTGATGAGGCTTTGAGAGATTGGATCGCAGCAGTGAGCTCAGAAACTGATTCTAGTTTAGTTAAATTGACCAGAGACTTCACAAAACCTTAAAGAAAGAAATCGCACGGCATTAAATTGCACCAATAAGTGACATTCAATATTTCGGGAAAGATTTGGTCTGGAAATCGTGGCTTTAATAAATCGATGTGACTGTTGCTATTTGAAAAAATTAATAAATTTAAATCCTACACTTTAATTGGCAGACCCTGTATAAACATATAAGGTGTATTGAAGAAAACTTATAGTTGCCCTCATAATTGTTTTTAGTATTCTATATCTTGTGTTTTAGAAACGCGATCAAATTATTCTATATGGCCTTAAGAAGCAAAGTTTTCATACTAAAAAACTTCTCAGACAGTTTTGTGATTACTTGACTTAATTTTGCTTGGGCGAGTCTCAAAAATTGTCATCAGAAAAGAGAAAATACGCTGGTTGGAGTTAGAAAGAAACGTTTTCGTACTAAATAAACTTCTCAGACAATTTTGTGTTTGTTCGACTGAATTTCTCAGACAGTTTTGTAATTACTTGACTTAATTTTACTTGAGCGAGTCTCAAAAATGGACTTCAGGAAACAGAAAATATGCTGGTTGGAAATAGGAAGGTAAGATTTCGTACTAAAGACACTTCTCAGAGAAGTTTGTGTTTGTTCGACTTAATTTCTCAGACAGTTTCGTGTTTGTTTGGCTCAATTTTACTTGAGCGAGTCTCAAAAATGAACATCAGCAGAAATAAAACACGCTGAATGGTCTTAAAAATAAATGTTTTCGTACTAAATAAATTTCTCAGACAGGTTTGTATTTGCTTGCCTCAGTTTGTTTGAACGTGCAACAAAAACGGACACCGGCAAAGAGAAAATAAGCAGAATGACGCTAGAAAGAAAAGATTTCGTACTAAAGAAACTTCTCAGACAGTTTTGTGTTTGTTTGACTTAGTTTTGCTTGAGCGAGTCTCAAAAATGGACTTAAGACTTCAAATAGAAAATGAATTAGATGTCGTTAGAAAGATAAGATTTCGTACTAAAGAAACTTCTCAGACAGTTTTGTGATTGCTTGATCTAACTTAGCCTGAGCGAACCTAAAAATTTGGCATCATTAAAAAGAAACTACGATGGATGACAGAAAGATAATATATCGTTCTAAAGAAACTTTTCAGACAGTCTTGTGATTGTTTGGTCCAACTTAGCCTGAGCGAACCTCAAAAATTTATATCAGAATACAGAAAATACGCTGGATGGCATTTGAAAGATAAGATTTCGTACTAAAGAAACTTTTCGGACAATCTTGTGATTACTTAATTGAATCCTGTTTCATTGCGCATTAAAGATGGACTAATCAAAAAATAAATACACCAGTTTTGACAGTTTTTCTTCAATAAAAGCTGCTGAAAATGTGAATAGTGTTCATAATTTTGATACTGTAACAGATGTCAATTCAGTTCCGCTAATTTTTATGTCAAAGATGCAATAAGTTTTGGAAGGTCAATTATCAAAAATGTCAACAAAATCGTGGCAATTGTTGGGTTAAATGGTCTGTCTCGATTCTCCAGAAGGTAAACATTGTACAAAAAGCCCTTTAGAACCACTTGACTGAGGCTGAATAAAAAAATAAGCTCGATGGGAGAATTATGGGTACCACAGGAGTCTCTGCAAAAATCCCCATGGACTGTATTTCGATCTACGAATGTCTGCTAAATTGAAGCAAAATGTATTCATTTCTGAAGCGAATAATGACTGATGATGAAAAATGAATCACAAGAACGTGCAACAGAGTCGGTCGTGGTGGAATTGCATTGAGTCAGGATTGATAATCATGACGGGTTTGTTGTGTGTTTGGTGGGATTGGTTGGGAATCCTTTGCTGTGAACTATGGCCAAAGTTTTAATTCGAGTCTTTGTTGTCAACTATTTCGAGGATGATACGGCCAGCTTTAAGCAATACGAGGGGAATAGATTTCCATTAGAACAACGCCAGGCCACACACACTTCCATAGTGTCTATTCAGAAGTTTCGGAAACTTGGTTGGGAGTTTTATATGCATCCATCTTATAGCTCGAATCTGGCATCAAGTAATTACCAGCTGTTACTGTTAATTGCAAATGATTTTGTCAAATAATCTTTTATTGAAGTTTGTGAATTTCTACTGTCTATTTATCTAGTTTTTTGCCAAAAAGGACGATGATTTCTATGAGAAAAGCATAAATGAATTACAAACAATTAAAAGGACCACAAGTTATCCAACAAAACGATGCAAATTTGTCCTAAATTGGATCATTCCAATTATGCTAAATAAGACCTTCAATTTCATGCCTTCAATTTCAGTTAATTAAACATTACATGTACAAATAATTACACAAAATTTTCCATACTTTTCAAACATGAAATTATGTGCCTAAATAATTTCACTCATCTACAGCCACCAAATCACACAGTGTCTTCATCTGCACTCTGGGTGTTATTTGGCAATTAATTAACACAAATTTCCTTGAACTGTGCGCACAAATATTTTTGCCTGAATGAGAAACTTTTGACCGAATCACAAAGTTTTGGCCAATGAGGCAAATGTTAGGCACTGACCTTTGCGAATTTCTCGAGAATTTTCGGCTACAATCCAATAAGCGAGCATTCTAAGCGCTTGTGTGTCTGTAGGCGGAAATATGTGTATGTGTGGCATACATATGCAACCTTCATGTGTGATTTCATGGAGGTTAAAGACGCTGAAATGTTCACAACGTAAAACTTTTACTGTGATGATTGTTTTCTCGTTTTAATTTCTGTTGGTGTTGTTGTTGTTGTTTTTGGTAATTATAGTTGTTATTGTTTGTGGGTCGCGCATCGATGATGAAATTTGGTACAAAAAACAAAAGTTATGTTACTGTTTTGCCCAGCAGGGAAATGGGTCCTGGAACTCTGAACTCTTGCCACCATTTCTGCTGAACCATTGCTCGATTGCTTTCTGCTGCACGCCCACAATAATTCTTGCAATTATTGCTGCAACATGAGCAGCACAGCAATTGTCTGCGTTCACAGAGTGCGCAGTGTTCAGTGTTGCATTTGTATTTGCTGTCAGTGTCAATTACTGCGAAAAAGGATTTCCTGATTTGCTGCCAATGCAGCCACCACTTTCATTGCTCTCTTAAATGACAATTTCTGGTTCTCGTTAAGTTGTGTTTTCCTTGGTTCATGAAAGCAGAGCAAGAGAGAGAGAGAGGGAGAGAGTAAGAGGTCATACACAAGTTGTTAGATTTTAGTGGAATTGAATGAACGAGTGTTTTTTTTTAACTTATATATTTATCTTGTTTTATTTAAAATTGTTTAGTTGTTGTATTTGTTTTAATTGTTTAGATTTAGTGCAAATTTTTGTTGTATGTATTGTTTGAAAAATCAAACTTGAGGTTAATTAAAAAATTTTGAAGGATTTTGGCTTTCAATTCAGGTCAATTTTTAGTGGAATTGAATGAACGAGAGTTTTTTTTACTTACATATTTTTCTTGTTTTATTTAAAATTGTTTAATTGTTGTTGTTGTTTTAATCTTTTAGATTTAATGCTAATTTTTGTTGTATGTAGTTTTAGAAAAATCAAACTTGACCTTAAGTGAAACTTTGAAGGACTTTGGCAATCAATTCAGGTAAATTTTTAGTGGAATTGAATGAGCGAGTGTTTTTTTTTACTTAACAATTTTTCCTGATTTATTTAAAATTGTTTAATTGTTGTTTTTGTTTTAATCTTTTAGATTTAATACTAATTTTTGTTGTATGTATTTATAGAAAAATCAAACTTGAGCGTAAGTGAAAATTTGAAGAACTTGGGCATTCAATTCAAGTCAATTTTCAAAGGAATTGAATGTACGAGTGATTATATTTTACTTAAATATTTATCTTGTTTTATTTAAAAATGTTCTATTTTTTGTTGTTGTTATGATCTTTTAGATTTAATGCTAATTTTTGTTGTATGTATTGTTAGAAAAATCAAACTTGAGGTGAAGTGAACATTTGAAGGACATTTGATATTGAATTCATTTTGATTTTTTAGCAACATTTGGATTCTCCATTGAGCTTTAATCAAGTGGGTATGAGTTAAATAATAAATACAAAAGATCTCAGATATCAAAACGATCTCCAATGTGTTAAAAAACGCTAAAAAAAACCATAAAAACATGTGGAAGTGTCATTCATGCCAACAGATGTGCCTAAACAACTGAGCAGCAAGCATGAAAATATTCTTTGCAGCTAGTTGTCATACTTCACACTAACGCAGTAATCGTTAGTTTTCAATTTCTATGCCATTTTGATATCAGCGGTGCACGCTGGGGGAGTGTTAGGGGTCAAAATCCTTAAAAATATCTCTTTGTTATGAACATTTTGAGTGACAAATTTGGTTTCAAATGAAATTTGCCGCACGCCAGCAACCTCCTCACCTCCCCACCCTCTGCCAAATGAAACCCTGTAGGTGCCACTGATACTGCGACTAAATAAAATTCGCAGCACTTTGCTTAGATTTGAATTTATTTGGTCTGACATTCTTATTGCAGCAACTTTACGCACAACTTACACTGTGCACAACTTTAGATGCCACTAACATAAAAATAAACGGCACATTTAAACAATTTACACGCACACACACACACACACACAGACACACAAACATGCATACAGCTGGTGTGTATTAGTTGACTTGGCAGCAGCGATTCGCCAACACGCCATGCGAATGGAAACGCAGCGGAAGCGTTGCCAAGGCAATCGCCTCAAAACATCATCGCCATCACCGACGCCATAAATTCATTAATCAAGTGCGAATGTGTGCGTTAGAATGATGTTATCGCTACAGCTAAGCATAGCCTAAACCAAAACCCAATCCAAAGCGCGCCCAGCATTCTCAACACACAGCGGCACACACGGCGTATACGCAATGTGAATACAAGAGCGCCTAACGCATAAATACGCACCAAGTTTATAGTTGTATATGTGTGAGTGTATGTGTGTGTTTGTATGAATGTGCGTGTGTATTTACCGTTCAGAGTGACCTTAAGTGCTTCCGCCGAAACGAGCAACCGAAAATCTAAATTTCCTGCGGATTTCATTGGCATTCGGCAAGTGACCGCAGCAGCAGCATTGAGCCGCATCGCATACCGCACACCGCACTGCTAACAAGCCAAGAAACCAAATCATAAAATGAATTGACGGTTGCGTGCCCGACTGACTGGCGAACGCTCGAATAGTTCGACGAAGCAAACGGATGCGTCGAAATCAGAACCAAATTGAAAGACCCCAAACTAAAATGAATTTGTTTGTTAATAGCTCGTCGAATCATTGCATCCACTGCGTGTGCCGTCGACGACTGACGACTGGGCCGACGCCGCTGCCACAAATGCATACAATGGCCGGCTTAAAGCAACACTGGGCGGTTCGGCAACTGGACAACTCGGCTGGTGGCCGAAATGAATTTGGATTTTCCATTAGCTGCTTGCGGCGGCGCCAGTGACGACGACAGACGTGTTGTGTCGGCACTTGGATTTGATTTCGCATGTGTTGAGGCTGTCAACGGCGCCCGCACGGAAAGAGGGCGTGCCTTGCTTCGTTGCTTCGTTTGCATGCGCGTTTTGGCACAAAGCCCAACGAGGCAAACGAACGAACGAAAGGCAAATGTGCGTCGGTGGTTCGTCTTCATTTGGCACACGTGATTAATGATGCCAGATTTTTCTTTGGTTCCCTTCCAAGTTTATAGTTTTTTTAGTGAACTAAAATTGCTGCAAGTTTTTGTTGTTTTTGTATTTGTGAAGCAATGTTCGCTTAACAATCTGAGTTAAATACTTTGAGACATTGCAAAAACTGGCAATTAAATACAATGACTAAGCAAACTGTTTTGGGTGCACAGAGTGAGTTGGGGAAGGAAAAGTCGAATTTTGAAAATATAAAAAATTAAAAAAAAAATATTTAATAAACACAACATACATTAAGATAGCCGCAGGCAGTGTTGTTCTTTTTCCAATTATTCATTTTATTAAAATTAAACACTCGTTAAATATTCAACACTCACACACACACACATACACATTCATTCATTCATATTCAATGTTTCTGGTTACAGAAAAATTTGCATTGATATTATTTAATATATAATTAATTTCAGAGATTATCTAGCATTTTATTGTTGTGGTTGCTTGGTTGTTGTTGTAATTCATACAGCTGCGTCTCTTTATTGTTTTTCATTAATTATATTAGCAAATAACTGTTTTGCAATGATAAATTATGCAAGCACACCGCTTTCCGTTTGTATGTAACTGTGGTAGTATGAAACACACACGTACACACACACACACACACACAAACAAATACATAAATAATATGTTTATTGGCTTTTAAAAGCGCCCAGTGACAGCTATAAACATTGAATTACATGTGCACACTGAATACAGTTGTGTGTAAAATTGTGTCAACAGAGGCAAATTTTGCTTATGTAACTATTGTAGACTGATCATTGGTTATGTGGCCAATCAAATGTTCATTATATAAGGTATATCTACCAATAAAGGTGCATATTGAACTTTGCGTGCTGAGTCAATCGAAGCGGCATGTGTTCACTATTACAGTTTTCCTTTGTTTGTGACATTTTTAGTTAGATTGAGTGCAGAAAATCACGTTTCTTTTAACCCTTTGATGACCACCACAGATTTGGATCAAGAAAAAGCAAGAAAATTGTCTAATTATTTCCCATTTGAAGGTCATTCATCATATTTGAAGTCAATAGGCCCATGAATTCATGTTTTCCCATGCAAATTGTTAACCCATTGTTGACATTGTTGGGTTTTGATTTTCGAAAAAATTTAAAACACGTGTCGATTTTTGTCTCACTAACTAAAAGTATTTTCACCAAGTTTGAAATCATCTTTCATACAAACTGTTAACCCATTGTTGACCCTGTTACGTTTTGATTTTCGAAAAAATTTAAAACACGTGCAGAATTCTTTCTCACTAAGAGTACTTTCAGAAAGTTTTAAGTCAATTCATGTTTTTTCAGTCTCTCCATACAAACTTTTAACCCATTGTTGACCGAGTTAGATTTTGATTTTCCAAAAAAATTTAAAACATGTATCGAATTATTTCTCACTTAAAGTGTTTTCACCAAATTTGAAGTCAATTCATGTTTTCAGTCTCTCCATACAAACTTTTAACCCATAGTTGACCGAGTTAGATTTTGATTTTCCAAAAAAATTTAAAACACCTGCCGAATTATTTCTCACTTAAAGTGTTTTCACCAAATTTGAAGTCAACTCATGTTTTATCAGTCTCTCCATACAAACTGTTAACCCATTGTTGACTCAATCAGATTTTGATTTTCAAAAACATTTAAAACACGATAATTTTTCTCACTATTTTCACCAAATTCGAAGTCAATTCATGTTTTTCAGTCTATCCATATAAACTATTAACCCTTTCTTGACCCTGTCAGTTTTTGATTTAAAAAAAAAATTAAAAACAAAGTTCGAATAAGAGTATTTTCACTAAGTTTGCAGTGAATTCATGTTTTTCATAGTCTCTCTATACAAACTATTAACCCATTGTTGACTGTTAGGTTTTGATTTTCGAAAAAAAAATTTAAAATTAAAATTTAAAAAACTAAAAACTCATATCTGAAAAACTCAACTAGAAATTACTTCATGGGATACTGCACCAGGACTAGGAATTTCTATCAATCTAACAAAACCAAATTTAATTGATTGCATGTCTGATCAGAGCAGATTATGCGCTGAATTTCAAGTTCAAGGCTCATGGGATCGAAAGTCTACTCAAATTTTTATTTGAACGAGCTATCTGACATAAATTCCTCGCTGCATCATGTTGGTTCTGAAGTCATGAAAATATTCGGAGACAGAGTTGCAGAAAAAGATTTTATAGAGATTAAACTTCAACTCACCAAATCCATAAGTTCTTGGAAAGTTTACACAGGCAAACCATTTTTTAACTGAGTACCTCGGAACAGCAATGATCTCTCTCGGTAATACGTGAAGCTTTGGATCATGTAAACCTGGATTGCTTGTGCTTGGAGAAGGAAAGCTTGGAAGGTTTCAAAGTAATCAGTTGGTCCCAAGATGAGGGCAGCAGATTGTTTAACTATGCTGAGCTATTTTCAAAACTAAGGAACAACAAATGATATCATTTTACTCTGGACGGTTTGTCACTCAGTAAACAACTATGTAGAAACTACTTAGATTCCAATAGGTTAGTTTCTCGAATGGCGATGGCCATGTTTTGATCCTTCATTTGATCCTTTTTTGAAAATTTCACAATAATTCTTTGTTTCTAGATGATTTGTCACCAAGCAAACAACTAGAAACTACTTCAATTCCAAGAAATTAGTTTCACTATTGGCTGTGGCAATGTTTTGATTCATCCCTTCTTTCATCAAAATTTTCCAAATAATTTTTCACCTCAAATCAATCAGCGCTTTATGGTTAAACAAAAATGTTGAATGCTATTTTACATTAAATCCTGACACATGTTTAAATTCTTAGAATTGCAGCAGCTTAATTAAAGCGTTTTCTTGCAATCAACAGAGCTCAATCGTGTGTCAACGAGAATGGCATCACACACATCAACTCATGTCGTCTACACCGGACAATATATGCAATTAATTAGTCGATAAAAGATCAATCGCATAAAGCAAATTAATTACTACGCTGCATGCAATGCAGATATGCTGCAAAACACCGCCCCACCTCCACCCTTTTCCCAATTCATATCAACACTCGGCAAACAACAAAGTCTCACATACGCCGCGTTGGCCCAATGTGGGCGTCTGCAGTCAGTAACGCTGCACTGCCGACAAATGTGTAACTAATTTACTGCAGATAATGATTGCAACAACTACAATACCGGATCTGCAATATCAACTCTCCGGCCAGTTGAGGGGATTTAAATTTGGCTACTTGAAATTAAATTGCTTGACATTGCACACAAACGACAATCAAGCGAATAGAAGGAGAGTGTTGAGACAAAGGGCGGCGAGAATCAAATAATGGTGAAACGATGAAAATTAATCAGCTTTACATCGACTTGCATGTGAGGACAATAAAGCCAACATAACGATGTCTTAACTGGAGAATTGAAAAATGGTGCAAGTACTCAGTGCTCTGAAGAGTTGAATCCATTCAAGAGTTCATAAAAATACCTTCGCTTCGCTTTGTACTCGCTTTACTGTTTAACGTTTTCAGATATGAGTTATAGGATATCGATTGTAGGATAAGGATTGTAAGGATTGCTTGTAAGGATTGTAGGTATTAGAACATTAAAATTCCTTTAAGAGAATTTTTTGACAGTAATTTACTATTCGTAACCCTTGATATGCTTTGTTGATGAAGTTGACCTCGTGAAGCTGCTCAAATTAATGCAGGTTTTTCTGTCAACATCAGATTTTAAGATTCTCCCGATAGAACTGGAAAAAATCTTGTTTAATAAATGCAAATCTCACTAAGTAAAATTCAGCCTTTGGCTTAAACATCAATAAGTCCTAAGCATTTTTCCTCATATTTTTCGAAAAAGTATCGTAAATCAGTCAAAGATAGAAAACTTTTCATTGCTGATCTTCGTGTCATTAGAATTTTCGAATCATCACCGAAAGAAAAATATCGTAAATCAGTCAAAGATAGAAAACTTTTCATGGCTGATCTTCGTGTCGTTAGAATTTTTGAATCTTCACCAGAAGCTTAAAGTGATCGAAAGTTCTTTTTGCTACATGCTACTAATTTTTGAAATAGTTAAATTTGTGCTCTTGAGGATAGATTAGGTAAGACGACCAATGGCCCAGTGCCCTTTTAAGACTCCTTTTAGTATGCAAAACTTAACCGTAAGAGAGACAAAGTTCTCTTTCGGTAAGAGAAATAAACAAACAAACTTATTAGCTTTTGACTTCAAACCTGGTGAAAGCACTCTAATTTTACTACTCTATTTTTTTCGAAATAATCTGACTGGGTCATCAATGGGTTAACAGTTTGTATGGAGCGACTGAAAAAACATGAATTGGTATTAAACATGGCGAAAATACTCTTAGTGAGAAATTAATAGACACGTATTTCGAATTTTTTCGAAAATCAAAATCTAACGGGGTCAACAATGGGCTAACAGTTTATGTGGAAAGACTGAAAATAGATGATTTGACCTCAACTTGGTGAAAATACTCTAAGTGAGAAATAATTCGACATGTGTTTTTCACTTTTTCGAAAATGAAGATCTAACGTGGTCAACAATGGGTTAACAGTTTGTATGGGGAAACATGATTTAATGGGGTTTTCGACTTCAAATATGGTGAAAGCATTTTAAATCAGAAATGACTAGACAAGTATTTTTTATTAAAATCTGACACGGCCAGTAAAGGGTTAAGAGGAAGTTTATTTATTGGGTCCATTGACTTCTGACTTGAAGAAGGTATTCAAAATAAGAAATAATTTCAAATATGTTTTTCAGTGTTTGAAAACCAACATCAGACAAGGTAAAAAATTCCTTAGAAGATTAAGTGAGGAAACATGAAACAACTCTTCCAAACACTTTCAAATTAAATGCAACATAATTCAGTTTCTACTTTATATTTCCTCTCAAATTAAAAACTATACCTCAACAGCTGCAACGTTGGTCATTTTGGCTTTTCAAAATCTCCAAAATACCATGAAAATATGACTTTGAGCAAAATAAATTTGAAAACATTGCAAATGAGAAACAAAAACGACACCACATGTTTTGGACAAACTAAATCTGCGACCAACTACTCGACCAGTGCGACGGCGCGAACAGAAACGCCGGTCAACCGCTGCAACAAATGCGCATTTCAGTTGCCGCAACATGGCCGCACCGCCGCACGGCACATGGCCACTAAATATGGCGTCCATTACAGCGGCCAAGCGGACAATTTACGAGCAATTCAGAGCGAGCGACGAGTGCGGCCAGCGATGTGAATATGCACGGCTGGCGTAATTTGGCGCCGTGAAAATTGCAATAATTTCACATTTGTGCATTTCGGCTTTTACAAATTGCCGCATTATGCAAGGCGAGCGTGGACACACACCTGAGGTGCGCAGCGGTGCTAAACAACTAAGCGCTGGTCCGATGGGTGGGCGAGCATGAAGTGAAAATTTAATGAAAACTCTAATTTGTATGCAAATGTGTGAATGTGTGCATGGGCGAGAGTGTGTGTGTGTGTGTGTGGGCGGTAAAATTGAATTGGAATAGTTGCAACGATAATTGCTGCGAATTGTGTGCGTTGAATATTTCAATTGCTGAGACTTGAAATATTTTTTGCAATTAATTTTATTGCTTTAAAGTGCCTCACTCAAAAATTCTTTACTTCTTGAAAAATTCCAAGTATTTATAGAACAAACCAAAATCAATAAAGTGCTCAACAGCAACAGCATTAATTAATTTTCACTCTCAGTTAAGCTGCAAACTAATCTTGCAGACAACTCCCGAGTTAACCACTCGCAGGCAGTCGAACTGCCTCGTCCATCGCGTATATCTCTGAACTAATCAAAGTGTTAACGCTCGACTAGCCACGCGCTCACGTCTTGCTGCGCTTAACTATTCTCTCATTTGCGCTACTCGCCTTTTCTTGCGTTCAGCTGCCAAATTGCCAAACGACTCGGTCGCAGGCACTTCATACCCCGTCGGACGCGCCACATCACGTCGCTCCACTCGTTTTCAACTCCACCAAAGTGTATCTTGATGCCCAATTTTTAAAAGCATTTCTCCCGCTATCGGAATTTCCTCCTTCAACGGCCATGGCCACATATGTTCGCTATTAACTTCAATTGAAAAACTTTTCCTACTACGCTCAATGATTCGTTCCCTCGTTCGTTTGTCCATTATAGGTTTTTCATTTTTTTTTTTCAATTTTTCCCATTTTTCTACAGTTTTCCCGTTTAAAAACGAGAGCTGCACAAGTTTTTGGTGATTTTAGTTTTGTGGCGTTTGGTTGGTTTGTTCGTTCAATTTTATTTCGATACCTTTGCCGGATGCCACTAATTCATTTTGTTGCTTGAATCGCCATCGACTTCAGACGCAGTGCCGCACCTCGTGTGCGAAAATTTGTCTGCATTCAAGTGGCCATTTAGACGTCTGGCGTTTGGCTTTGGTCTGCTGCTGTCGGCCCATGGCGCAGGTGCGGAGGATATGCGGAGGGGCATTTTGGGGTATCGAAGGTGGTTGGAATGTAATGTGATGTAATGTTAGGTAAGGAAAAGTAAAGTAAGGTAAGGAAGTGTAATGTAATGTGATGTAATTCGATGTAATGTAATGCCGTGTGATGTAATATGATGTGATGTGGTGTAATGTAATGTAATACAATGTAATATTATGTAATGTAATGTAATGTAATGTAATGTAATGTAATGTAATGTAATGCAATGTAATGCAATGTAATGTAATGTAATGAAGTGTAATAATGTAATGTAATGTAATGTGATGTGATATGATATGGTATGATGGAATCCAATGTAACGGCAATGTAAGGTAATGTAAATGTAATGCAATGAATGTAATGTAATTAAAAGTGAGGTACATAATGTAATGTGTTGAAATGTAATGCAATATAAGTAATGAGATGTGATGTAATGTATTGCAATGCATTGTAATGCAATGTAATGTAATATTATCTTATGTAGCGCAATGTAATGATACGTAATGTAAGGTAAAGAAAATCATGTAATATAGTGAATATTATTGCACGTAGAGTATTGTAATGTAATGCAATATAATGTAATGTAATGAATTGTAAAAAAAATGTAATTTAATGTATTGTAATGTAATGAAGTAATAAGTTATGGTAAAGATGCGTGACAGAGAGGAGCGTTTGGGGTATTTGAGATAGTTGTAATGTAATATAATGTGATGTCATGTAATGTGATGTCATGCCATGTGATGTCATGTCATGTGGTTGTAGGTTGTGCCAAGACCCTTACTTTCTTACTTTCTTAAATCTAAAAGGTTTTTTGTGCCTCTTTGGGGTTTTGGATTTCGTCATTTATGTAGATTTGGCCTTTCTTTTGCCAGTTAAAGACGAAATTTAAATATTTAGTACCTTAAAGACTCAGTTCGTTATCTATTAAATTTTGAAAATTAGCTATCGCAGAATTCCTCTCCACTTTCAAAGTAACTGAAAAGCTTAGCTCAAAGAACCACTTGAAAGTGAAGATTGATAGAAGGTTGACAATCCAACGAACTAAGAAACCTCAAGACACCGCGTCTCTGTTGAAAGCACCAGCCTAGGAAAACTATATCAACGCTGCGAAGGATATTAGAACAAAGTCAGGTCGATACATCTTCAGATCAGATCATCTTCAGGTCAGATTGATACATTTTTAAGCATAAATCAAATTTTTCTGAGTTCCTTGTCGATTCTGAACGACGGATTGGAAGCTTTTTATTGACACTTAGTTTCTTTTTACATATTTATAAATCGACATCTTTAGGTAGGTAGATATGTTAGGTCGGAGTGGCTGCCCTTAACCATGAAGCCAGTTTGAACTTCTTATGAAGTGAGTAGACAGCAAATACTTCCATCGGCAAGATTCCCTAGAGTATCGACGAAGAAGTTACCTAGATTGTTCATCCTTCTTCTGGATAAAGCAGAACAAGTGCATAGAGGGTGAAATGTATATTTGTCCCTTCTTCGTCCATACAGCTCCGACAGAAGTTGTTTGAATTGATCAACACCTCAAAGCAGGATTCAAAATTTATAGTTCATGGCAACTCTGAAGGGCACATAGGAATATTTTTATTAGATCTTATTTCTTTTTCTATTCTGCCACTCGCAGAAGCAGTGATAACCACTCTGCTACTTCCGGGAAGCAGTGAAGACCCTTCTGCAGTGATTACCATCTGCTACTCCACAAGAAGCAGTGATGACCATTCTGCTACTCGCGGGAAGCAGTGGTGACCATTCTGCTAATCGCGGGAAGCTGTGATAACCATTTTTCTACTCACAAGAAGCAGTGATGACCATTGCTGCTCGCGAGAAGCAGTGATGACTATTCTTTTACTCGCAAGAAGCAGTGAGGACCATTCTGCTACTTGCGATAATCAGCGACGACCATTCTGCTATGGCCATTCTGCTGCTCGCGAGAAACAGTGATGACCATTCTGCCACTCACAAGAAGCAGTGATGACCATTCTACTACTCGCAAGAAGCAGTGGTAACCACTCTGCTACTTGCGACAATCAGTGATGACCATTCTGCTACGCGTGAGAAGCAGTGATGACCATACTGCTGCTCGCAAGAAGCAGTGATGCCCATTATTTTACTCGCAAGAAGCAGTGGGGACCATTCTGCTATTCGCGAGAATTAGAACTCGCACCCAAAGGTGTAAATCTAAAGCAGTGATGACCATTCTTTTACTCGCGAGAATGAAGTTCATCACTGCTTTAGATTGAAAACCGTTTTGGACGCGCCTGCCCCTTTGCCAATAAGTTTTCGAGTAGTCCAGCTTCAGTGCCACGTGGCGCTTGTTGAGCTCTTTTTCTTTTCTATTTTCGAGGAATGAACAAACGAACGAACGAACTATCCCCCACTTCCGATTGGTGTTGCCACTTGATTTCGAGTGCCCCACTGGCAAACGTGTCGCTGCGATTTATATCAATGACTACTTGAGTTTTGGGCATGTTTATATATGTGTGCATGTGTGTGTGTGTGTGGTAGTGTGGCGGCTGTGATAAATTTTCCTTTATCGCCAGTCCATGAGGTGTGCGGCATGTGTGAAAGCGTGCTCAAAGAATTTCCGCACACATTCCTTTGGCGCACTTTGGCGCTTTGCAACGCAATTTAAAAAAATAAAAAAAAAACACGTTACGAGCTGGCAGCTGAAAACAATGGCCCGACTGGCAGCGTATTATTCACGGATAGACGAAAATTCTATCATTTGCCGGCACACTCATAACGGATTTGTTTTCATTTATGACGGCAAATCGGCTCCATATTTTAGCGGCTACCGAAAAACAACCATAAATCTGCAGCTGCACGCAAATCCGCAGCAGCCAGCAACGTCGTCATTTCAAATTTGCTTATCTACGTGCAGCACACTTGAGCAATTCAATTGAATCGAATGAGAAGTGCCAAGGCGCTGATGCTCGGAGTGGCGAAAGTGCGGTGGCGGTGGAGGGCGGCAGCAGTCGGTGAGATAAAGTTGGAGCGAGCAGGCGACTGAATGCTGCCAACCGAACGGCGGCTCGTAATTCATCATTGCAACGCTGTGCGACCGCTGGACTGGGCTGAGATGGCGGCAGCAGACGGCAATCGGCCCAAGTCAGTCGGCTGGCGTCGCTTGTTGTTGTGGCGGTGGCAGGCAATTTAGATACTCATCTGCCGGATATCGGCGAAATGCAGACAGCGCCTCGTAAATTATTGATAGATGCGTGGCGCGCTGCGCTCCCCGACTCAGCGCTGTCTGCAGTCGCCGTAAATAATTTGCGGCCAATGCAAAAGTCGACTGACGGCCGCAGCGCGACGACAATGATGGCGGCCCCAAAAGTGTTTCGCATGAATTACTCATAAGGCTCGCCAGGCTTTTCGGGCCATTTTTTTCCGCTTCATAATTTCGCAACTCGGCGCGGCGGCAATTGCAACAACACGCCGCGACGTGTATGAAATGTCGGCGCACGCGCTGCCGCGGTTTGCTGGCGTTGTAATGCGAATTTAATGACCCAATCTCGTGTTGCAAATAACTCTTCGACGCGTGCATATCTCGCGTCGTTATTTTTTTTATAATATTTATTTCGACTTTTATATATTTTTATTCACTTCATTGTTGTTGTGGTTGTCACACTTTCCGCAACGTAATGGCAACAAATTGAAAATGTCATGTTATGCAATCGAATGGAATTTTATGTGCAAATGTCAACAGAAAAAAATTAGCCAACAACAATTTTAACGGGGCGTGACCTCAACGCCAATGCGAGTTTATTCACTCTTTTACTGGCGGCAATTTATTTCGCTGACTTTACAGCTTCGCGGCTGGATTTATGCTTTTTATCAGCGGTCGACAATGCCGACAACGTTCAGCCATCGGTTATGTTCGAGTGCTCACGCACTGGCGGCCAGAGTTGCCGTGCATTTTTATGTAGTATGTCGTTGCACACTTATGGTGCCAACATGTCGCGAATGAATTATGTGAGCAGTAGGAACAAAAAATAGTGCAATTGACTCTATAAATTTCATGCAATTAGACAGAAAGTGGGGTTTTTCATTTTTTTATTGCATGCGAGAAAAATTACACGACAACGAGGTGTAAAGCAATGAGATCATGAAATTATTTGATTTGTAATTAAAAGATGGTTGTGAGCATATAACTGAGATTGGTGCATTGAACCACAAGCCAGAAGAACCTGGGTTCGTATCGCCAAGTCGATCCAAAAAATAATTCTTCTTCGAGACATAATTCTTCGCTGCCAATTCAATGACCGCTAGAACTAGCAATGAGATTAGTGCCCTGAACCACAAGCCAGAAGAACCTGGGTTCGTATCGCCAAGTCGATCCAAAATATAATTCTTCTTCGAGATATAATTCTTTGCTGCCTATTCAATGACCGCTAGAACTAGCATTAAGATTAGTACATTGAACCACAAGCCAGAAGATCCAGGTTCGTATCGCCAAGTCGATCTAAACAAAATTTTTGTCGAGACATAATTCTTCGCTGCCTATTCAAGGACCACTAGAACTAGCAATGAGATTAGTGCGTTCAACCCTAAGTCAAAAGAACCTGGGTTTGAATCCCGGGGGCTTAGGTGCCTGATGTTCTCTTTTGCAAGCCAGAACTGCCACAGGTAACACATCCTGCAACGATATGCCACATCGCAGTGTAGTTTAATCTGTTCGGAAGTCTCCTGAGTTATTCCCCGTAGTCTACAGACGCTAACCTGTTCTAGCCCGATTGTATGCATATGTTTCCTCAGTCTGCAGTGCCCAGTAAGAAGTCCGGTGACCTGTCTAAGCTAGTTCTTCCTTAGTTTGAAGCATTCTTCACTCTATTTGGGGGTTACAACCTTTGATAAAGATTTTCGGTTGCTTAAGAACCGAGGGGTTACATCAGTGTACTGAATTCCTGATTGTCTCCCCAAGTCGTAGTGACTCTGCTAGAGTGTTCTTGCCCAGACCAATCAAGGGCTCAGTTCCAAGATATACCGTGGGTGTTGCAATTCTAGCAAGCGTCCTTGCCTCCTTGTTTCCGTTAATTTCTCTGGAATTTCTTATGTTCTGGAACCCAGAGGATCTTGACCTGGTTGTCTATGCCCAGTACATTCAATTCCTCTGTGAACTTCAGCACAAACCCCGAGGTTTCTTCATACGAGATTAGTGCTTTGATAGCTGCTTGACTATCGGAACAGATAACGAGAACCCGACCCCTGTACGCACCATTGAGGTTGATTTGCACCGCTATGGCTTTTAGGTTTTCGGACGTCTGGCTAACAAAAGAGAAATCTCAGAGACCTTCGAAGACCTACGATGTCAACTGACCATTGTTGACACTATGCTGGCGACAAAGGGACATAGCATTGCGAACCTGAGACTACTGGAATGAATGAATTGGCTAAGCCTTTCTAATACTTCGTAGCAGATTTGGTGATGGGGGAACGCGGATCAGCGACCCGGGGTGCTTTTCAGTGCGGTTCAAAATCCACACTACTCTGCCGGCAAACAGCTGCACCCTCAAAGGTTTTCCACCGAAGAAACAACACAACCCAATTCAACACTCTTTTAGCCACGGCGAGCTGAAACTAGGATAGCAAGGGATCTGGGGCCAAAAACCCGAGGTGTTTTTAGTGAGGTTCAAATTCCACACTACTCCGCCGTGATACGGCTGCGGCTTCAATGATTTTTCTCATCCACAAACCAAAGGAAAAAAACACTTCCAACACTCATTCAACTCTATTTTAGATATTGAAACTCGCTCGATCTTATGGCTCATTGTGATACCACAGTGAACGGCGCGACTCCTTACAGCGCCGTATTTCGAACCAAGAATATTTCGTTATGAACCTGGCAATATCCCTGATATTCAGAGGCTACAGTTCGTTTAGACTAGTAAGGAAAACTGAGTCAAGAGACTTAAGTCTTCTTCTGGCTTATGAAGGGCCCTGACACAACAGGTGGAGAACGATCTCCTCAACTCCTGTCGAATCCTCGACAGTAGTTGTTGGATTGCAGACTCAGTCTTTCCGCATGCTTAGCCATAAGACAGTGCCCCGGAGCACCGAGACCAATGTGCTTATTGAGTGACGGCTAAGATTAAGCAGCTGGTTAGTTGTTTCATGTTATAGGAAGGCCAGGTTTTCGAGAGATACTGCATGTCAGTTAGTCAGACCACAGTTCATTCGCTACTATTTGGTAGAATTGTCTGAGCATCAATTTAATCGATGCAGTAGGAGCTCCCACTGGGAGGAAGGACGAGGCCTCAGCGAGCAATGTGCCTGCTCTGGCTAGTTCGTCCGCCCCGCAGTTGCCTGTGCCCTGGTACTCAGGGTAATGAGACGTTGGAGCGTCTAGCTAAGTTGTTCAGGGATTTTCGGCAGTCCAAGACCAGCCTGGATGAGGTGGTCGACCCTGCGAGCAACTTGATGGCTGCCTGACTATCCGAATATATATGGACATCCGTCTCATGCGCGTTCTCGCGGATTCGATTTTACGTAAAGAAACTTTCTTTTTATTTAAAAACGGTCCTCTTTACTTTAGAATTCACTTTCTACCACCTGACCGCATTTCAGGATACAGCACCGATCGAGTGTGTTATTTTTTGACTTATTTTTTTTATTTTTTTGAACCATCCAAATGTTTATATAGGTGTGAGAATAGAGGTCATTCATAGTAACCAGTACTTAGTTTTTCATTTTCTGATACAATCAATGTCCTTTTAAAAGGACTTAAAAATTTTAGGAATTATTCATAAACAAATTTCAAAAAATGTATTTAAATATTTAGTTTCGCTCATGCAATGATGACGGTTGAGGTATCAAATGAAAGAGGAAAATTGGCGTCTTTTGACTAAATATTCTATTTTGAACTTTCAGTACAAAAATATATCAGTATTTTTGAAATGTAAGTGTTGCATGTTGCACTGTAATTACATTTTAATCTCTCACTGTGCTCAATGTTAATGCTAATGATTCTAAATCTCCTGAAATGTTGCATTTCTGCATTACTATGTAAATTTTAGCAGTAATTGCACAAATTTCCATGCGCAATACTATTGATTTATCAATCATAGAGCAGCATTTTCGAATACACACTTTGAGTGAATATAAATTTCACACCCAGTCGCTATGGAGTCTGTCATCAATGCAACAGCACATCGACTGCATTGACAGCCAAATGTCATTTCACTTTTTGCCATTTACATGCCACACACACATACCGACACCCACACAAACGCCCACACAAACACACACATAATTTTCCCAGCAACATGAAGTGACAACGTCTGGCAGTCATCCAAAACTAAACCGCAAACCGCACACTGCACACTGAAACGCGCCCATAACGCAGCTTGATGCACTTAAATTTGTTGTTGGTATCAGTAGTTGTTGTGTAGTGGTTGCTGTGGCTGCAGCTTTTGTCATTTATGCTGTCGACAAGGTGAGAAACAGCAATGCCACACCTGTCAAAAGCAATGCGGCCAGCAACAGTTTTGTTGTTACTTTTTTTCATGTAATGTTTTTTTATTTCATATTTTTTGTAAAGACTCAAATTTGGTTTTTTGTGCTTTGTTGTTGTGTTTCATTGCTGCAACGAAAGTGATTGGTGCATCGCAACTAGTCGATGGCTGGTTTGTGCACAACACAAATGAATCTCTGGAGTCTAGACACATGTGGCCATGCAATTTGCCTTCGTGTTGGTGCATTTCTATGTGTGTTGTGTATGTGTTGCAATTTCGAACGAAGGCTGCTCTAATGATACTTCCGTTACACTTGTCAATTGTCGCTAATAGTGTCGACATGCGGCGTCGCTACTCTACACTTCACTTCATTTCACTTCAATTTTCCATTTTCCCACTAATGCCGTCTCGCTTCGTCTCATAATGCACACGCATTGTATGCACTGCTGCCTGTAATTAAATTTGTGATTTTCAAAAGGCAGCAAATTGCGCATGAAAATTCCATTTACGTTGCGGTGCAACCAGGCAGCGGGCGTTGCCATCTGTACTCGAGTAGAAAATCAAAAGGAAAATGAAAAAAAGTATAAGCAATAAGAAAAACTCAACCAGAGAGAGTAAGAGACAGAGAGGGGAAAAGAGGGCAACTAGTTTGTCGTTTAATTAAAGTGCTCAAAGCGACCATTATTAGTGCCAACGTAGTATTGGGGATACAAATAAATATTGAGGTATTTACAAAATGGCCTAATTGGCATTGAATTGCATTGCAACATCTCGTAACTGTATTCATGTTAAAATGTCATTATTACCCTTTAAAAATCTCAATGTATAACTTCGCTTGAGTGTAAAAAAAACATACTCTCTCGGTGCTCTCATCATGCCCACAATTTGCAGGACAAAGTGACCCTTCAGCTCGACCATATCTTGCAAAAGTCATCAACAAATCTTTGGAGGCGTTAAAATGAAGTCTTACCCCAACCACTTCAAAATACTCCTTGCTGGACAAAATGATCTTTCTACACGGCAATGCTTGCCCACATTTTGCTTCAGCAATCAGACAATTTTTGAATTTGCTTAAATGGAATGTCCTAACCCACACGGCCTATTCAACAGACATGGTTCCATCCGACTACCACTTGTGCCCGTCAATGACTCATAACCTAACCAGTTCACTTCTTGCGGAAAAGTAAAAAATTAGGTCGATTCTTGGATCGTCTCAAAAAACGTGGAATTTTTTTAACGTCGTGTTGTAGCGAACCATGGATACTATTTGTTATAAAATACATTGCACCAATTTCTCTGAATAAAGCTTCAAAATTCCAAAAGAAAATCTCATAACTTAACGAACAAATTTCCTTAGATGGTTAAACAAGTGTTAAGCTAATTTTATTGTTTAAATGTTGTTCTTAGCCCAGGAGGTGGAAAATCTTCATGGAAACCTGATCCCCGTGGCCTGAAGAAATCTTTACCTACTAGAAGCCATTGCTGTTCGAGGATTTACTAAAGCGGACCATGCACACGGAAGCGGAAACTGCGATCTTACAAACAATCTCAAAGTGAGTTCAAGAGAACCGATGACCCAATGTGCTCTGATAACCCATAAATGAGTCACCGAACTTTCCAGTACATCAGTGTTTAAATCTGGTTAGAAAATTACGGAATCACTAGATGTTTTAAGCATTTCCTTTAACAATGATCTTCGATGGGTAGATAAGAGTGGCGGCCCCAGAGGCGGAGCCCATCTAGGCCGTGAAGGACCATTCTGGTACGAAGTCTGCTAGACTTCGAATAGTCCTATCCGCTGGATTCTCCAGATTGTCTAGGAAGAAGTAGTCCAGGTGAGTGTTCATTTCCCAGATTAAGCTCCTTACTTTTAATAATCCTATCTGCTAGATTCCCTAGACTGACGAAGAAAAAGTTTTCCACTCGCCTCTCCATTTTGAGCTCCTTACGAAGTCTGCTAGATTTTGAATAGACCTATGCGATAGATCCCCTAGATTGTCGCAGACGAAGTGGTCCAGGTAAGTCTTCCTTCTCCAGTTGGACGCCCCTTGCGAATCATATTAGAATTTAAATAATTCTATTCGCTAGATACTTTAGATTGTCCAAGAAGAAGTGGCCTAGGGGAGTTTTCTTTCTCCAGTTGAAGCTCCTTGCAAACCATATTAGACTTTGAATAATCCTATTGGCTAGATCCACTAGATAATCGAAGAAGAAGCTCCAGGTGACACTTCCATCTTTAGTTTGAGCTCCTTACGAAGTCTGCTAGACTTTGAATAGTCCTATTCACTAGATCCTCTAGATTGTCGAAGAAGAAGTTGTCCAGGTATGCCTCCCCTCCCCAGTTTGAGCTAGTAGACTGTACACCACGACACCTAGTAGACTGTGAATACTCTTAACGGCTGGATCCCCCGAATGTCGAAGAAGAAGTTGCCCAGATGAGTCTTCCTTTTCCAGTTGGAGCCCCTAGCAAACCATATTAGACTTGAATAGTCCTATCCACTAGATTCTCTAGATTGCCGAAGAAGAAGTTGCCCAGATGTGTCTCCCCTCTCCAGTTTGAGGTTCTTACGATACCTAGTAGACTGTGAATACTCTTAACGGCTGGATCCCCCGAATGTCGAAGAAGTTGCCCAGATGAGTCTTCCTTTTCCAGTTGGAGCCCCTTGCGAACCATATTAGATTTGAATTGTCCTATCTACTAGATTGCCGAAAAGAAGTTGCCCAGGTGTGTCTCCCCTCTCCAGTTTGAGATTCTAACGATACCTAGTAGACTGTGAATACTCTTATCGGTTGGATCCCCCGATTGTCGAAGAAAAAGTTGCCCAGGTATGCCTCTCCTCTCCAGTTGGAGCTTCTCACGACACCTAGTAGACTGTGAATATTGTTATCGGCTGGATCCCCCGAATGTCGAAAAAGAAGATGCTCAGGTGACTCTTCCATCTCCAGTTTGAGCTCCTTACGAAGTCTGCTAGACTATGAATAGTCTTATTGGTTAGATACCCAGATTGTCGAAAAGAAAAGTCCTGGAGAGTGTCCCTTTCCAGGTAAAGAAAATAAAATAATTTCAAAGCTAACCCTACCTTTTTGCGTGGGAGAAAATTACCCAATGAGCCTTCAAAACTACAATCATAGTTTCCATCTTATTTAGTGGGAGAAGCTCTTTACAACGCCGGTAATTTAAGATTCACCAATTTGACGCACACATACAAACTCTTGCGGGTAGCGCGCTGGCTTATCATACCGAGGCCCCAGGTTCGATTCCTGGCTCGGGCTGGTAAAACGCTCATCTATTTCTATCGCTATCCATCCACATGAAGCAGATGAGAATTACAAGAATCGCACAAGTGCGCTCTTGGCAGGTAATGGCAAAACCTCCAAGTGTGAAAGAAAAACTGCCAATCGGATTCAGCGTTAAACCATAGGTCCCCTCTCCTCCCTTTCCACATCCGCTTGAAATGTGTGCTGTAACATATGTTGGAAAGACAGCATTGCATACATATATCAAAAACGGGTGAAATATGTGGTATCACAATGGGCCTCATAATAGTCCTCCGAGTGTGTCTCTTATAGAGGCAGCAACCATAACCTAACCTAAACTAATGTCATCCCTCTAGGCATTCCCCCGAAGAATCCGCTCAAACACTGGACGGTACGGGTTGGTACGGTATCCTTTACAGATACGTTTATTGGTAACTGTTGAGGAGAGATGAGTAACTTGATGTCATCACTCTGGATATTCCCTCTGAGCAACTCGTTCAAACAATGGAATGGATGAATACATAACTATTCCTCGCTAATACGACGTTCCAGTGCGTTGTGCTTTACAAAGAGTTCACTTGACTGGGTAATTGACCTCCCTGCGGAGATTTTCCCCTGTACCTGTGACATTCATGGGTTCATGAACCGGCAAACACCAGAACGATCCTTCTCCCTATATCATCCGAGTTGACGTAAAACCATCTTGTGGCTCTCTTGAATAGCAATTCGGCAGCTGCTGACTAGTAAATCAATGTTTGCAACGTGACCAATCCGCAGGACCTTAAATTTAAGTTGTGCACAGGGTTTCGTGCTGGCCACATTAAACCAATATACCAATGAAAGTCAAAAGAGCCTCGCATGGGTTAAACTAACTTCTCTTCTGGGTTATTCAAAACCCAGACACCTAATGTCTGCATTCTCCCACAACTAAAGCAATGCCTGGCACCGGCTCATATAAAAATAACATAATGTGTGCCTCTTCATAATTTACTTTAATTTAATATGCAATTTTATCATTGTTTGCTGGCTCGTTTCGCCAGCGATTTCATTTTCATGCGCTTTGCCGGTTGCGCTGAAATTGCAAAACGCTTAAGTTGTTCATTTTTAATTGAATTTTACGACAAACCGACGAAATTATGCAACGCATAAAAGCGAATAGGCCGTGTGCGTCATAAAATACAGCACTTTTATGAGTATGAATATGAATATGTGTGTGTATATGTGTGTGTGTGTGGGTGTGTGTGTGTGTGCGTAACAGTGGCTCTGACCCAGTTTTGTCGAGCTGTCAAATTCACACAAGCTGACACGTTTATGGTTCAATATCAGCCAAAATACGATCATATGCTCGATAAAGCGAAATTAAAACACACACACATACACATACACATCCCCACACACACACAAATACGCATACAAATTCACATACATAACGCTTAAGCACTGCTGGCATAAAGCTTTCAGCTACAAAATTATTTAAAGTTACTTTTTCAGCTGCATTGCTGTGGGTGAAATGCTTGCGTCGTGATTGTCATACTTTGGTAATTTATTAAAAATACTTGTAATTAAAAAAATGTTAAAAATATTTCAACATTTTTTTATTAAAAAAATATATAAACAAAAATTTAAAATAAAAAAAATCGACTGTAAAATATGCGCTGCTCATTAACAGCGCTTCACACATGCACTCATTTTCAACTCACTCACAAACAAACATTCACATTGTTTCTCATACACACACCACACACACACACACTCGTTGGCAATCAGTACTGTAATGACACGTGTAAGTAGCCGACAATGCGCGTGAGTTAATAAAATTAACGCCCGCAACAGACTGTCGCCCAACGCTCATATGGCGCAATGGGCGCTCAGTCGCTCCCAGTCACTCGGAGGCCACATTAAAACGCTCGTTTGCCCTGCCTCAACCCCGTCACTGCACACAACGCAGTGCTGGTTGCATAAGTGCCCACGTAACCGCAGTGCAGTTGCATTCGTTCGCTCAGTCGTTGTGCCGTGTCACGACGTGTGGCACCGAGTAGTGTTGAAAGGATCGATTACTTTCATAATTAATACCTCGAAAGCGACCTGTGCTGTGCATTGCTTGTGTACATTGTCAGAAATTCTTGGTATGATTTCACACACAAAACTGTTTTCCGGCCACTTGGGGTTTTGTCAGTTTTAGACAAGAACTCTGAGACTCAAAAGTCTTTCGTTTAATGCACTAAATCTGATCAAGTTTGTGGAAAGTGTAAATAAACCACTACTTACTTCTAAAACTAAGTATAAATTACTACTACTGGTGAACTGCGTTAAAAACTTTCAGTCTATTTTGTTTTGGCACAATCCAGCGATACGAACTACGCCTAGTGTAAATCAATTACTACTAACTACTAAAAGTAAGTGTAAATGACTACTACCTGGTGAACTACGATCAAAAATTGCAGTCTGTTTTATTTTGGCATAATCCAGCGATACGAACTACACTAATTCTCTGACTCTACGGTTATTAAGGACAATGAGGAGGCAAACAGACTTGCAAGAATTACAGGTCGCACATCTTTTATTGGGCTCGACCAGTTTGTTAAACAAATGATCATATTTTTATTGCATTGAAAAGTACTTACTGCATGTTTCGATTAAGTAGGAAAGAAAATATTCAGCAGATGTCCTAACAGTTCTGAGTACCAACCTTTGCTCTCTTCATCAAATTTTCGGTAACACCTTAACAAAGATACAAAGATGCAAAGGATCTATCTCAGCGACAACGCCTTGGATCTCGAATTTAAACATAGGAATTCTTTGTGGCTCAGTCGCATAGACCAGAAATTTTACAAAACCTCAAAGAAAGAAATCACACGACGTTAAATCGCACAATCCTGATGACCAGTTGATATTGAAATTCAGGGAGATGATTCTGTCAGCCAATAGTTGCTCCAATAAATGGATGAGAATACCGATAGAAGTAGAGGATTGTTTCACCAGCCCAAACTAGGAATCGAGCCTATGGCCTCTGGTATGAAAAACCAGCGTGCTACTCGCTGGACTGTCGACGTCGGATCATAGATGATTTCAACTCAAAACAGGACTCTTTCTACCTCGACGTACACGAAAAACAATTGCGTCAGATCACCAACTCCCTCATTGGACATTACAGATTCAGAAAACACATAGTTGTTTACTCTTAAACTCTTTTCAACTAGAACTAAGATCTCTATTTGAGCATAATTTTCTCAGTGTATTATAAGCTCACCTGAAAGTGTGTACAACATGCACATCACAACACAGGATGCTGTACACCAGCAGGTGTAATGTGTTAATATAAAATTTATACTCAACTAAAAGGGGTGACTGGATGTCAAGTGGGCGACTAGTCGGTTTGTGTGTGTTCAAGTAATTTAAATTTATTTATATACAAAAAATGTCACGTTGACATAAAATTTAATGTGTTTTCATTCAAAACAGAGATTAATATCATTTATGTTGAAAAGGAGAGACCAAAATAGGGATTTTTATAACTATGAAGTGGATACGTAGATGAGCAAGATTAGGCGAACAAAGAGGTCAGGCAAAGACCACAATGATTCGTAACGATAGCAGATGGAGGAAATAAAGTTCATGTAGACACATCGTAAAACAAGCAAAGTTCAGTAATGCGTTGAAGCGCGTTATATGGGTCTGAAGTCATTTCGCGAACACGATGAATGAGGAAATTGTTGAAACAGGGTTGAGTATGCGGTCCTTAGTTTGTTTTATAAAGACTGCCCAGTACAAGAGAGCATCCTGTAAGAAAAAAAAATAGACAGCAGTACCTTTGATGATCTGGACATAGTAGTTTTTCGTACCACTAAAGGATATCGTCCGATATATTCGAAGCTGAGACTGGTTTATTGCACAACTGAACAATGGTTAAGAGGAAGTGCCAAACTTTCTTCGGACACCTTAGTAGGACCCAGGATTTTTCGGGTCACCTAAGTAGAAGAGCGGTCGCCTATCTGCTATCCATGTCACACTACTTTCGGGCATCTTAATGGGCCCCAGAAGTCTTCGAGTCCATGAAGTAGTCGATCGATCGACTAGCTGCTACCCTTGCCACACTATCCCCGAGCATCTTAATGGGCACCAGAAGCTTTCAGGTTCACTAAGTATTAGAGTAGTAGCTAGGCTGTTATAGTTCCCACACTATCTTCGGACATCATGTTGGTTTCCAGAAGCCATCGGGTCTACTAAGTAGTAAAACGGTCGGCTAGCTGCTACCCTTGTCACACTATCTTTGAGCATCTTAATGGGCCCCAGAACTCTTCGAGTCCACGAAGTATTGGATCGTTCAGCTAGCTGCTACCTTTGCCACACTATCTTCGGACACCATGTTGGGCCCCAGATGCCATCGGATCTACTAAGTATTAGAGCGGTGGGCTAGCAGCTACCCTTGCCACACTATCTTCGAGCATCTTAATGGGCCCCAGAAGCCATCGGGTCTCCTAAGTAGTAGAGTAGTAGGTCGGCTAGCTGTTATACTTCCCACACTATCTTCGGACATCATGTTGGTTTCCAGAAGCCATCGGGTCTACTTACTATGAAAGCGGTCGGCTAGCTGCTACCTTTGTCACACTATCTTTGAGCATCTTAATGGGCCCCAGAAGTCTTCGAGTCCATGAAATAGTCGCTCGTTCGGCTAGCTGCTACTCTTGCCACACTATCTTTGAGCATCTTAATGGGCCCCAGATGCCTTCGAGTCCACGAAGTAGTGGATCGTCCGCCTAGCTGCTACCTTTGTCACACTATCTTCGGACACCATGTTGGGCCCCAGATGCCATCGGGTCTACTAAGAAGTAAAACGGTCGGCTAGCTGCTACACTTGCCACAATATCTTCGGACATCATAGTGGGCCCCAGAAGCCATCGGGCCTACGATGTAGTCGAGTATTCGGCTAGCAGCTACACTTTCCATGCTCTCTTCGGATATCATAATGGTCTCTAGAACCCTTCGGGTTCACTAAGTAGTAGAGCGGTCGACTAGCTGCTACCCTTCCCACACTATCTTCGGGCATCACAGTGAGCCCATGACAGATCTTCAAGTAAACTAAGCGAACAGTTGACTAGCCGCCTGTCTGACCTACCCTAAACTATTTCAGACACTAGTTGTACAGTTTCAGACTCTACTCCGACTTCGACTCCGGAGGTTTTCAGAGGATTTTTAACTAAACAACGACGCCCCTTTAGTCACGTGATCCAACGTACCAGACGCTTAATCTCAGGTGTAGTTGTAATCTGTGATACTTTGATTAATGACTTCGGTATCAGCCTCACATTGTTGCAATCGAAAGACTGTCACAAAAACTGTCATAAAACCACGCAAGCTTCAACTAGTTGTAGCAGACTTAGCGGTGCCACTTTCCTTAGTTTTGCCCGCATAAAGACGTTAGTAGTTGTTGCTTTGTACATTTACGACTCAACGCGCGGCCCTTTCTCACTCCACTCCACTCCGCTGTTCGACACTTGTGCAGTTGCATTCGGCTGCAGCTGGAGTTAATCTGCCACTTAGGGAACTTTGAAACTTGCGCTGGCACTTTTTTTGCGGCGCCTCCTTTTTTTAAGGCGCCACTGGGAGTCATAGTGAAGAATCAAGTGAGGAGCGGAGGGCAAGTGACTTTAATACGGATTTCGAGTGTTGTTGCACGTTACTTCCGTTAGCGTTACCGTTAGTGTTAGTGTTACTTCTACTTTACGTTTGAGTAGTTTAGCGCTTGTCGCCTTCTACCGGTTTGTAACGGGTGCGCTGTGGCAGCATTGGAACGGTTAAAAACCGTAATGCGCGAAGGCAACGCTGCGCGCGAAATATGAGTCTCACGCTGGCTGTAAATACAGCGACAAAAACAACAACAACAAAAAGTAGTTGGTGGTAGCGATGTGGGTTGGCAACGCGAAAAGGATTCTGTCGCTTGTTTTGCCGGGTTTTTTTTAGTTCGCATTTTAATAGCAAGCAGTGACAGGGAAGAGGGGACGGACTGGGGTTTGGAGAAACCGTCTGGGCTTATCGCAGACGCTGCCAACTGCACGGAAGTTGTCTATCGGCTGGTGCAGTGCGGAACAAACTTCCTGCAGACAAAAGTGTCAAAGTATCGAAATCAAAGGCGGAAATTTAAGGAGTGCGCTGTGGTGTGGGTTTCAGCATTGCCAGCAGCGAAAAATTGCTTTTGATTTTTTGAACGATGCAATTGTTCGGTTTGCTTTCCTGTTGCAGCGCATTTTATTGTAATGTGATTTCTTTCATTGGGTCCACCACTACACTGCACCAGTCAACAATCATCGTCAGCTGCCGCTACTTTCGTTTATCTTTTAATTTGGTCGCACTACTCGATCATTGCGCTTCATTGTCATTGTTGCTGTCGTTGGCGCTGTGTTGCTTTCAATTTTCGATTCAATTTTCATTCGTTATGGCTGAACACAGAAATTTGCATAAAGCTTTTAACTTAACGATGCGACATTTGCTTTCGTTGCAGCTCCAGCTCCGCTGGTGTTTCTGCTGGTGTTGCCACAGTTTGCTGCTCTATTCCCCCTCCCCCCACTGCATTTGCTCAGTCTAGCTTATTTTTATTTCGAACAATTTAAATGCGACAATAATATTCAATGTCCACGAGAGAGTGAACAAAAGAGGAATCAGACAGGAGGCGCGCAAACCCTGGCATTGGACAGTGGGCGGCGTGGGTAAACAACTGTGGCACTTGTATGCATTAGCCCACTTCCGTTACAACCACTTTTTATCGAGATTTTTTGTTTTATGTTTCCAACGAATGCTGACATTGCGTTAAGTGGCTTCGATATGACAGCACGGCTGGCACTGGCTGGGGTTGTTGTAAACATGATAAGCCAAATGGTGATGGAAAGTGTTGCGAACGAGTACTCTTGAGAAGTGGGTATTTTGGTGTATTAAAAAAGTTATGTTTTGAACAGACTACATTTGCCGTCCTCAATAGACGGGTAGAGTCTCTTTGTCGACCTTTGATAGCGGGTAGCGAGCTGGCTTCTCATACCAGAGGCCCTAGGTTCGATTTCCAACTCGGGCTGTTGAAGCACTCGTCTACTTCTTTCGCTATCCACAAAAGTTTCAAGTTTGAAAGGAAATTGCTCCCAAAAAACTGCCGTTTGGATTCGGCGTAGAACTGTAGGTCATCTTCCCCCATCCATTTGATGTGGTGGATACTTCAAACGGATGGAATTTGTGGTATCACGATGGGCCCATGTAGAGGTCTATGATTGTCTTATATAGAGAAAGCCTACCTACCTACCTCATTGATTCGACATTGAGTACTCAGTATGAGCGAACTCAACCTTAAATGTAGTGAGTACTCGAAGTTGAAAAGAATATTTACAATCACGAAGTAACGAAGCGAGTTACTGTACTCTATATCGTATTCTTCAGATCCATACTTTCTACAATCGAGTGTCTACTGATTACCTTTGCATTCTCTGAATCAATATCTCAATGATTGATCCATAGTTGCTATAGTCGGCAGTGTCTACTAATCACCTTTGCATTCTCCGAATCAATACTTCAATAATCCATCTATACTTTCTACAATTGATAGTGTTTACTGACCACCTTTGCATTCTCCGAATCAATACCTCAATGATCGATCCATGGTTCCTACAATCGATAATGTCTACTAATCACCTCTACATTCTACGAATCAATACTTCAATATCCCATCCATAGTTTCTTTAATCGAAATTTTCTACAAATCACCTTTGCATTTTCCGAATCAATACTTCAATAATCCATCCATACTTTCAACAATTTATAGTGTCTACTGATCACCTTTACATTCTCCGAATCAATACCTCAATGATCGATCCATGGTTCGTATAGTCGACAGTGTCTACTAATCATCTTTGCATTCTTCGAATCAACACTTCAATAATCGATCTATAGTTTCTATACTCGATTCTATCTACTCATCCCATTTGTATTCTCTGAATCAATACTTCAATAATCGATCCATTCTTCCTATAATTGATAGTTTCTACTAATCACCTCTACATTCTACGAATCAATACTTCAATATTCCATCCATAGTTTCTTTAATCGAAAGTTTGTACTAATCACCTTTGCATTCTCCGAATCAATTCCTCAATGATCGATCTATGGTTCCTGTAGTCGAAAGTGTCTACTAATCATCTTTGCATTCTCCGAATCAAAACTTTCACAATCGATCCATACTTCGAATCCAAGTACTACTCATTGTTTTCAAAACAGAATACTCGTCATTCCAAGCATTGCTTTTGCGCAACACTAAACACAAGAGCGTCATGGCGTTTGACAGCAAAAGCGGTTTTGCATTTTATATTTGCATATTAAAAACAAACAAACAAACAACACACCAATGAATGCTGGACCCATCCCAGTGTTTTCGTTTAATTTCAAAACGTGTGTTGCTTAACTCTCACAGCAAAAGTGATTACGCCGGATTTTGCAGATAAGGATACATTCTGTACTCGTATGGAAATGAATGCACCAGATTGAGGATTGAGTTAAAGTGGAAAGGAAATTATGATTAAATTTGATTGGCATTTGTACAAAGAGAGAAATGTTCAGAGTGAAATGAAAGGAATCAAAGGATATGGATACATACGTACATACAGATGTCCTTACACATATTTTCGTATGGGTCTTAGATCAGAAAGTATAGTTTGTACAATTGTTCATTAAATGGGTTGTTGTGCATTCAAATAAAGTTTGATTATTTGGTAGTTTTAAGTTTTTGTAAACCGGAAGTAGTCCTTTTGAAAGGTCAGGGTTATTTACAAACAATGTTGTGACTGGAAGATTCAAAACCATTTGAATGGTTGAGGTTCTCACAATACATCAGCATAATTAAGATCTCTGGATACAGTTTTAACAACAATAACTGCTCTTAGGTGCTCCATAGGTGAGTACGAAGCTGTCTTAGTGAGCTCTCTGACTTAGATGGCCAAGCTATCTGACAATGGTAGATAGCTATGCCAGACAGGTTTATACTCACTTATGATGGGTTTCAGAACATAAGTAGGGATATTCCAGGACCAATAAACCTGCTCTACAGGGAATCAGTTCTAGGAATCCCACTTCCAATCAATGCGACTTAAACTTATACAAGCTCCATAAAAGAAACTACCTCTAGATAGTGGTACTGGTCCAACAGCGCACCAAATCTTTCCAACTTTTAACCTCTGTCGTTTTTGAAAAATGTCTCTTCTTGGTATAAATCAGCACAGGATCTTAGTTGGTGTTCTGCCGAGTTACTATTTAACTGTTTATTAGAGATCCTCGGAAAGATTGGAAGTATTTTCCAGTGATTTCTGCAAGAACTGTATGCATGAGGAAAAGGTGGTATCTCATTCTCTATGTTCTATCTCTGTACTCTTTAGGAAAAGAAAAACTCACCCACACAGAAGAACTCTACGTTGCAAATCTTTCTTTTCCTAGAAAGTGCGGAAGAAGAAAGATTCAACCACACAGAAGTAGTTAACTTGGTGAATCTTTCCTCGTCTAGGAGGAAGTGTAGGAAATGAATGGTTCATTCACACAAAAGAACTCCAGCTGAATCTTCCTTCTGTAGAGAATGCAGGAACTCACCGAGGTGAATCTTTCTACGTCTAGAGAGTGCAGAAAAATAAAGATTCATCCACACAGAAGAAGTTACCCAAGTGAATCTTTCTTCTATAGAGAGTGCAGTAGAAGAAAGATTTTCCGATACACATGAACTCACCGATGTGAATCTTTTATTCTTTAGAGAGGCTAGGAAAAGGAACTGTCATTCACACAGAAGCACTGCAATTGAATTTGTCTTCCACTAAAGAGTGCTGAAGAAGAAAGATTGAACCACAAAGAAGAACTCACCCAGGTGAATCTTTCTTTTTTTAGAAAGTACGGGAAAAGAAAAATCCTTTCTTCCTCTAGAGAATGTAGAAAAACAAAGAAAGTCATCCAAGTGAATATTTTTCCTCCAGAGAGTGCAGGGAAAGCCACATTCACCCACTCAGAAGAACCCATCCAATTAAATCTTTCTTCTTCTAGAGAGTGCAGGGAAATAAAGATTCAACTGCAGTAGAAAAAAGTATCACCCATAGAGAGGAAGTCACTCAGGTGAATCTTTCTTTCTCTAGATATTCCAGGAAAATGAAGGTTAATCCACACGGAAGAACTCCAGTTGAATTTGTCTTCCTCTAAAGAGTGCTGGAGAAGAAAGATTGAATCACATGGAAAAACTCACCTAGGTGAATCTTTCTACTTTAAGAAAGTACAAGAGAAGAAAGATTCACCCACACAGAAGAAGTCACCTAAGTAAATCGTTCTTCCTCGAGAGAGTATAGTAGAAAAAGTATCACCCACACATAGGAAGTCACCCAGCTGAATCTTCCTTCTCTACAGGGTGCAGTCCTGGGTGACTTCTTCTAAGTATTGCCTACTTCTTTCTTTCTTCCTTTAGAGCGTGCAGAAAAACAAAGATTTATCCACACAGAAGAAGTCACCTAAGTTATTCTTTTTTCCTCTAGAGACCGCAGGAGGATAAAGTTTCGAACGCATAGAAGAACACACCTAAGTAAAAGGTTTTTTTTTTAGAGAGTGTAGGAGAAGAAAGATACACTCACAATGAGTGACCCAAGGTAAACTTTCACCTACACTGACGAAGTCCCCAGGTGATTTTTTCTATAGAAAAGGCAGAAGATGAAGTACGTTTTTTAACTTTATTTGATCTAAAAATACATAGCTTTGCTAGAAGCTCAAACTGGTTCTGGTAGCAAAGGATATGTATGAGTCCAACGAATTGGTGGTATTGAAATGGGCCTCTTTGGCCTACGTGTGCTTCCCTCGGATCAGAAACAACTATCTATCTAAGATCTCCAGAAGAGTTGGAAGGAACAAGAACATAAATCCATATTTAATCCATAGGTGAAAATTGTAAGTCAAAATCAAACGTCAAGGTACGAATACCTAAGAAAGCGAATATAAGGGAAGTAGGCAATACAGACGAGAGATTTGTCTGAAATGATGAAATCTAAGGAAACTAAAGGAGTTCCTAGATAACATTGGAGGACACGAACTCCTCCAGTAACGTAGAGGGACATGACACAATAGTTCACTACTTGGACGCAGTGTCTCGTGGACAGGTGTTGTCCGAATACCGAATCTAATCTAATCTACGAGTACATATGGGTAAACATAGATAAAGGAAGGACTTATTTGAGTATATCATTGCATTTTTGGTGGTAGAAGGCTTAATGACATCGGCATCATGTCAATTGTATGTGTACCACTGGTCGAACTACAAGGATTTATATCAGTTCAGGACTCTTTCTTTGGATGTTGCAAGTGCAAGGATTGATATGTTTGAATGGATCTGAGATCTACCGATCCCAAACAGTCATTTAGAGTCTTTTATACATAAAACTAGTTATCACTGATATGGAACGAGAGAGAATAGTTGCAGAAATA
Organism: Melieria omissa; assembly: GCA_963971225.1. Lineage (NCBI taxonomy): Eukaryota > Metazoa > Arthropoda > Insecta > Diptera > Ulidiidae > Melieria > Melieria omissa. Next base: position 32,115,475 of record OZ020267.1, on the reverse strand, counting down.
GGAGTTTCTTGTGTTCAAGCGCATTGAGCTGTAATTTTAAAACTGATGAGCGCACCGACCAAAGCTCCAAACGTCAAGTCGTAATGGTCACAGTAGCTATTCCTACCCTTTGTGAATAATAAAAAAAAACTAATAACCCCTAAGATAAAATTAAGAAACCTTCAACACTTAAGCTTCGGAGTATGCAAATGCTTAAAACTTTCACAACTTTCATGACTCGAAAAATGGAATTACAGTTCATGTCAGTATAACATGTCCAACCCCCTTCGAACCACAAAGTGGCCATTGGGGTGCACCATAACATTACAGTCGAGTGCCACCCGCCGCTTATCGACTATCAATGGAATGCTTTGGACTGGCGGCCCGGCTGCTAATCATGTCTCGTTTCATAAATGTCAGCAAACAATAACTAAATGACGCGATAATAAAATGACTTCATTTGCATAGAATTGCGGCCGCTTATCTGTGTCATGTATTAATATTATTCGGCATGGGAAATCCGAGTGCGTATTATAAGATTTTACGAGCTCAACTGATTCTATGTGTGTGTGTGTCACATGTGCCCTCAATGCCCGCCCGAGTGCTTTGTGACAACCGATACTGAGCGCCTTTTACAGCTTCTTTTGCATTTACAATATGTTGTCGTGGCTATTATGTTGCTGTACTGGCGTTGTTATTGCTGCCGCATCAGCAACATTTGCCCGGGGCGCAATGACAACTGCTGTGCTGTGCTGTCCTGCCGCATTTTGGCCGTAAAGGAAGTCGTAAATAGCGCCGATGGGTGGACAGGCGGCACGGAAACGGGCACATATGCATTTCCATAAGTTGCCATTAAGCACAAATTGTTGCTGGCACCGAACTTGCTGTCCACCTCTATTCGCCATTGTCTGCGTCTTGCGGCGACTTTAGTGCATAAATGTTGAACTCTTTTCTTTCATTGTTGCCTTTTTTGTTGGCGTTTTGTGCATTTTGCTGATTCTGAAGTTTGCTTTCTTTGTGTGTGTCTATTTTTTTTTTGTGTTGGCTGTCAATAAAAATACAACTGTGTGTGGGTTAGAGAAAAGGAGAAAAGTTAAAAGATGGGGTTGGAAATTGCAGCCCTTTTTTCTGCCTTTGTGGATTGGTTGCAGTTATTGGCAATTGAACGCGGCTGCATGTCTCCATTGGCGCAGACAGACAGACAGACAGACAGTAAACAGACTCATAAGCTCTAATTCTTTGGCGGTTGACAGGCGCGACAAACTTGTGGCAATAATGAGCATTGAACGCCAGTAGACTCGCTCGCAAGGGGCGTAAGCATGCAATGCAGTGAACGACATAACCTCAACACACACACACACAGGCAGGCAGCCAAAAGCGAGCATTGACCGCACAAGAGACACGACATTTTTAGAGTTGCAGCTACAAAACTGGTATTTCCTACTCTCAGCTATGCAATGGGTCCTTCTTGGGACGCGCTCATTCTTCCCGCTGCCCGCATATGCATTGAACGCAAATTGACTTGAAATTCGGCGCTTCCGCATTGTTTGCTACAGTCATTGTTGTTGTTTTTATTGGTGTTGTCAAGTTCTAGCAACTTGTCAACAGCCATAACAGCACAACGCCTAAAAGCATGCTTCGGTATGTTGTCGATTTTTCGCTTTCGCTGCGACTTTGTAGCAACTTTTGTACGCTTTACTTTTCTGGCGCTTTCCATTGTCTGCCATTTTCGTTTTATACTTTGTTTTTGTTGTGTGATTTATGAATTTAATGGACTTTGATGAAAGTTGATTTCACTTTGGGTGGACACGTAAAGCGCTTCGAAAGCAACACACAAGTTTCATGCCGTCGCACACACGTTACACCCTGCACACTGCTGCCCAGCCAGCATACGACATCTGGCATATTGGCTTATTGCCTTTGAATGCGACAATTCACGCTTTATTGGCGATTATTGATGTCTCATTCATGCTGTCGGACAGCCTTTGTGCGGTCGGTTGGCAAAATTGTGCAGAAATTCTGCGCAGCATCTGTTTTGCAAGTGAGCACTTTGATGCATTTGTGTGTTGTCCTTTCAGATGGGGATGAAAGTGCTTCTTCTTTATGGTTTTGAGGGAGGAATAACATATTAACGTATTAGTGGCTTATTAGCGAGCATAATGCTGACAAATCATTGGAATGAGTAAAGCGTGCAGAACAAAAAGTTGTGGTTGTTTTGAGTAAGATGATTGAAGGCGTTAGGGATAGGCTAAAAGCGCATATTTGAAGCTGACTGGCAAAATATTTAAGTTATGACATTCTTTAGCTTTGTATGGCTGTATTGTCGATAAATATGACAACTCCGAAAATTCGGAGTTTTCGGAAAAGTGATTTTTTGGCAGTTTGGTGTTAAAAATGAGGTTTGAATTTATAAAAACCTTTGAAATGTTATATGTCTTACTGTTTTAGGTGCTCAGGTGGTGCAATTAAAGCCTAATTTATTTAACAAAATGTAAAAAATACTTTTATAAAGAATATAATTGAAGAAAACTTGTGTATGGCCGGTTTGAAACTCAGATCACTAGTCTGTATCAGGTTTCGAACTACAACTTGACCAAATATTTGTAGAAACAGCACTCGTTTCATTTTTCCGATGCTTGTCCAAGCCTTAGGGAGTGAATGAAGTAATTATAAAATGTCCGTAAACTGCATCGTTTACTTGTACATGTTTATTCTTCCTTTAATTTTTTCTAAATTATAGAAATAGCATACAGTTTTTGGCTTTCAGAATCCTTACTGAACATCGCTATGTGGTATTTCCAAAAACCGATCTATACATTTGCAACTGCAGGGTCCATGGATGCATACATTTCACTAGTTAGAGACCTTTCTATACAATTTCGATGTACAATATTTAAACACGTTTTTCAATGAAAGAAACGAAAACTGCTGTCAACCATCGTTCAAAATAAACTGTAGGTTCCCTCGCTCACTTTCCTCTAATAATAAAAACAAAAAAAGAAATATGCCAACTTGCAACCACCGCTCATCTACTTCTATAACTTATCCACATGAAGCAGATCAAAATTATAAGAAAAGCACACGTTCGCTCTTGACAGGCAATGAAAAGACTCCAGGTGTGAAAGAAAACTTGTCAATCGCAGTTCGGATTCGGCCTTAAACTGTAGGAACCCCTCCCCTACTTCCCACATCCGTTTAAAATGCGTTTTAGCACATAATGAAAAAAAGTTGCATACGCATATCAAACGTGTGTCTCAAACAGCGGCAGCCACCCAACCTAACCTAAATTAACCCAAAAAAAATAAACAATTCAGATATACAAATTTTTGGAATTCCTAAATGAGTTTTCGGAAACATGCTTTGATGGAAAAAACATCAAAAATAACATAAATTTAATTAGTCCGAAATTTCGGAGTTTGTTATAATTGACTGCTGACAGTTGAAATTAGAGAATCTTGTCAGAAATTTTGATTTCAAACACTTCTATAAAAAATAACAATAGAAAATGATAAGATTTCAATGTTAACAACAGATTAGTTGCAACAGAATAACACAAATACTCATATAAAACACTTAGAATGCTTAAAAGTTGTACTCCGAAAATTCGGAGTCAATAAAAAACGCACACATGCATATCACACCAACTACTTGTGGCATTTACTCACTAAATGTCAGCTACAAACTGACGAGATAAATGCAACGTGTATACTGCCCAATTTATTTGTCGATAAACCTCGCTTTGCTGCCAGTAGATCACTGCCAGACTACTCTCAACAATTTTTTATTTTCATATGTATATTTTTTTTAGTTGTTCTTCATCACAGTCAATAAAGCGCAACTTGGCAAATGCATTAAGTGCAATTGTATTGACATTTGTGACAATTCTGTCAGCCATCAGTTGGCACTCGGCAATCGCGCGTTAACAACCAGTTGATGCCATCGGGCAGCATTGCGCGCACACATCAAAAGAAAACCAGGACAAAAATTGTATAAAACTGCGCACAATTTTTCCAATTTTCGGAAAAGACCAGCGGGCGGCGCTGCACTTGTTCCACGCAATCGACAACGTAACATCGCACTTTGTTGTCGGCATTGTGCACCGCACCGACACAGCAACGCTTTAACGCAAATCTGAGCGAACGTGAAAGGAAGCTGGCAACGCCACAAATAGAATAAACCAACGAGCGGAACATGGCTCAGCGCAGGCACATGTGTGCGTGTGTGGGTGTGTGTGTGTGAGAGGACAAGCGTGCGTGGGACAGTTTGGACCAGCCATTGTTTTTTCGTTCGCCACACATGTGGCGGGGTATGGGACTGGCTTGTCAATCGCTGGCAATGCATTGGTTTTTTATTTATTTCATAAATTTTTTTTGCGTTACATTTTGTTGTTATGTGTTTTTGATGGCATTGAGGGATTATTTGTGCTCGCTCACTCAGTCTGAGTGTCTCTGTTTGTTTCGCTACCGTTGTGGCGTTAAATCACTTTTGATGTTGTGCTGTGTTGTGATTTATTTGATTTTTCTTTGGCGCTGCCATAACAAACATTTTTCTCTCCGCTTCGCCTCAGCCCCGCCTACTGCTCACCAAAAGCTTTATTCTGCGCTTTTCATTTTTGACAAATCAAAAACTGACAGACATCATGGCAGATTTTTCTTTGCTTACTATTGTTTTTGTATTGGAGGCGATTTTTGTTGCAAGCTTTTTGGCGTTGAAGATTTATGAAATATTTCGAACGGCTCTGACAGTTTTACTGCCAATGCCTAACGAAGCCTAAAATATGGCGTTGCCGTTTTGACATAACAAAATTGGCTAAATTTGAATTTAGATTCGAAAATATCTAAAAACTAAAATATTTTAAACTGACAACAACAAAAAAAGGAAGAAATACAATTTAGTTTGATTTAAATTTGAACTGCTTCGTTGGTTGGGGGTTTGTGGACAACTTTATTGGCAGCAGCAGCCTGAAAGTATGCAGCGGACACCAGTGTTGTATTGACTGTTGGTCAAAGTTGGGTGTATACTTTTAGGCTGGTTTCTAGAGCTTTCTGTTCTCCGCATTTTAAACTCAGTTGCATGCACTTTGATGTTTGGAGAAACGATTTTTTCCAAGTTCGTTCTTACATGATTCAACTCAAAAGTGAGTTGAGGGGGACCCGAACAAGGGGTGGTTTTTAGTGGATAGGTAAGGTAAGATAGGCTGGCTGGCCAAGTAGGCCACGCATGGACCCTATTGGATACGTAGCGATACCAGTAGATGCTCCTTATTGTTGCGTATCGACGTAAAAATCATCGGTGAGAATGCGGGTGTTTCTTAGCGAAGATCAGCAGCGACTTGACATCATGCTTGGGGACCTCCTCTAGCCCCACTTTTAGTGGGTAAGATCACGAAACTTTTCCAAGACCGACAGACACAGTAGATGGGAGATACCTATACTAGGTGTCATATCGCAGAATTAGTGGAAGTTGCCGAGATACAGATCCAGTGGAATCAATCGAGCTTCTATGCCACTGTCTATCGATACAGGAACGACGGTTCCGGACTCTTGGGACCATGTTCTTCGGGTGGACTTTCACAAGTAGCTGATGCACAGTTTACTGATCTACGCAAGTTTCTCCCCTAGATCAAATGGTTCCTAAAATATCCAATCCGTGTCTACAGGGAACCCAACAAATAAGAAAGGGAACCAACAGGGACTTGGAGTAGACTTAACTTAACTTAGCAACAAGTTCTTTTTTCTTGTTCACGGCTCTCTGGAGCATAGGGTCTCCACAAGACTCTTCCATCTTACACGATTCTGGGCTGTGGTTTTCGCGCCGTTCCATGTGGGGTTAAAAGCGGCTAGTTCGCATGGGGTCGACCTTACCCAGGTGTTTTTTGGTCGACCGCGACTTCTACTACCTTCCGGGTTCCAGTCCAGTGCCATTCTCGTGATGCTGTCGGGAGTAACAAGTAAGCAACAAGTAGATAGAGCGGCTTTGTGGATTCGTTTCCTAAGTTCCTTTTCGTTCGGCTCATCTGCGTTGCGTTTCACTTGAATATACAACTAGCTTAATTTAAGTTAGGTTAGGTAAGGTAAGGGGTCTCTGCAACTGAAAATTTCAATCAATGTAAGAGGGCACAGGATGTATGGGTTGGCATTCCTAAAAAGCCGGGCAGTAGCACTGGAAGTGTTTCTACCTTTTCTCCATAGCCACAGCTTCTACAGACATCGCTGAATGACAGGGGCTAAATGATGATAATAGAACCAATAGTGTAGTGTCCGAAAATAACTCCAACAAACTGACGATTAGAAGGTTACCAGTACAAATCATATAACATTGAAGGAGGGTCTGCAGTTTAGCGCTGAACCATAACGGCGATTTTGAAAATTTTTCTTTTACACTTTAAGGTTTTTCCATTGCTGAACAAGAACGCACTTGTGCGATTCTTGTAACTCTCATCTGCTTCATGTGGATAGCCAGAAGTAGACGAGTGCTTCAACAGCCCAAGTCAGGAATCGAAGCTAGGGCCTCTGGAATGAGTAGCCAGCGCGCTACCCGCTGGACTATCGAGGCTGGCTTGCATTGGCCTTAAGATCGGCTTGACTATTGCGAAAAATTCATTCAGAAGACACTATCGGACAGCGTTACCCCTGGAGGAATGGATGGATGTGAGGGCGAGTCGATGATATAACCTTAGGGAGGTCATTACCTCAAGCAAACAAGCTTTAAAGCCCATTGTACTTGTCTCAGGAAAAAGGCTGATAGAGGAGATGGGAATGGCGAAAAGAGAAAACCGATGGAAAGGAAGGGTTATGTGTTCTCCTGTGCAAATTTCCCGGACTTTTTAATGAATTTCAGATCACACAGGGTGAACCCAGCATTCAAAGGCAGGACGGGCACCGAGAAAATGCTCTGTATTATCTACCTGCTCTAGGCAGGATGTGCAAGTCGGATCTTTGACGATGCCTTAAGATCGGCTTGACTATTGTGAAGAATTCATTCAGAAGACACTTTCGGACAGTGTTACCCCTGGATGGATGGATCAATGTGAGAGGAATCGAGGAAATAATCTTAGAGAGGTCATTACATCAAGCACTTAGGCTTTAAAGCCCATTGTACGTAACGCTCAAGAAAAAGGCTGATGGAGGAAATGGGAATGGGAAAAAGATAAAATCGACGGAAAGGAAGGGTTGTGTGTTCTCCTGTGCAAATTTCCCGGGATTTTTAATGAATTTCAGGAGAGCATACAGGGAGAGAGAATGAACTTTGCCCATTCTTATAACGTCTGAGCCTGGCTGCGACATCTAGTTCTAGAGAAGGCAAGATATGCCTGTGTACCTGCTCTAGACAGGATGTTCAAATCGGATCTTCGACGATGCCCATGTTGGTCCCGTGATTAGCCCGACCATTCCACGGAGATCTTTCCTTCCTAGTTTCTGAAGGAAATCACCTGCTTTCCTGTTCGGGCTTATCACAAAACACTTGGCAGTGTTTTACAGTTTCCAAAGCTAGACCAACGTTCTCTATGTAAGTTATTTACACAGGACTTGATCCGGTCCAGGGTTCCTGCTAGACTGGCACCGATTATTGGGTGTGGTCCCATAGATGTACACCCGGATCCCTGTTACCTCTAATTTGTGGTATCACAAGGGGCCCATAACGTGGTCTAAGTGTGTCTATCGGCAAGTCCCACGCCCAGACAGCCACCTTACCCTAACCTTACCGTTCCCTAACTCAAAGCTTATGAAATAAATGGCTTCAGTCAACACTTAATTAACCCTTTCATGAACAATTCAATAACGCTGGACCTTGATGAACATTTTTCTTGGCAAATTCATGTTTGGCGATCATTAAAACCTCACTGAAGTCAAAGGTGCCCCATTCTAGTTTCATTAGAACTGGCAACATGGTTGCATACATTAAAAATTCGGCACTTTCAACATTGTTGTCGGCACATGCTACTGCAACGAGTGTAGTTAGGGTGCGAAATTGCTATTGAAATGTTGCAATTTCATGTTATTTTATCTTTCAGCGACAGTTTCATACAGAATGCAGACCGACCCTGTTCGGTGTCTTCCTTTGGCCACCTTTGAGTGCTTATGGTGCAACATTTATGCGTATTGCTGTTGTCCGCAATTTGGGAATTGTATGTGTTGTTCTTGTTGTTGTTGTTGCAGTATTTTTCAATTTTATTGTCATGCAATAAATCGCATGCATGCTATAAAAAAACTTTATTGATACTTTATGCGTTTTCGTTATTGTCGCACGCACACACACACACACACACCAATGCAAACATCAAACACGTATACGGATTTATTGTGCGTCAGCAACAACGACAACAACAACAATTGCGTATAGCAATAGGGAATTTATGGCTCAACTTTAAATAAGACATTTAAATAAAAAAGTAACAATTTCATCTCAATTGCACTCGAGTTCATTGTTGCACACACACACACACATACATAGAGACAGCAATTGCCCGACGGCGTGCGACACCATGCGCCTGCAGCGGCCAGCAGCAACACCTAGCTGAACTTCAATCTATTTATAATGCTTTCGATTGTGTGATTTATTGCCTATTTACTAACGCACACACACACACACACACTTATCCGCTTTGGCGTTTCCTTGCCGCCGCCACCCATGTTCACACCGCAGTTAACGCCAGCAACCGCCGCCCTCGCCGCTGCCTGCTTGCGGCCATTTTCAGGGCTGCCAATAGATAAGCTATCATTCGCACGCTCACACCGCACCCACACACACACACACACACTAACACTAACACACTTACAACAAATCCCACAATCATAATTCCTACGTCTTGTTGCCCAGACGGCCGCTCACTTTTCAGCTTTAGACGACTCGCTTTGCCAGCCTCGACTCGTTCCGCTGTCTCGTTGCTTTGGCATATAAATCTAAATTAAATGTTGCAAGTATAAATTTCTATGCTGCCACTCGTTGTTTTCTGCTCCACACCAACCACCGTCTCCCTCCCCTGCCGATCTAACGGCCAGCTTCTCGTTACTGTTTGAAGCCTCAACTTGGAGCCTCGCATTTTCCCATTTTCGCTCTGCTAAGCGCGTTGCTGTTGCTGTTGTTGTCACTTCTGTTGCTGCCGTGTCCTTGCGCAAAGCCTACTTCTGTTTGTGTGTGTTGTTGTTGTAGCCCACTGTTTGGCTCACAGTTCCGTTTTTTTCTCGGCGGTTTGTTTGTCCATTCATTTGTGCAAATAACCATTAATCATCGCATAATAATTTTCTGGTGTCAACCATATTTAAGCAACGTATTCATAATCCACACACACACACATACACACGCACACAAACTGCACTGCACCGCGCCAAGCCAAACACACGCAGCCAAGCAAGCACAAGAAATCCACATTTTGACAAATAGTCTTTGCGTATGTCACAAACGTTAAATACAACTTTTCCCTCCCAAAAATGTTCGTTTTTGTTGCTGCCCTTTATTGTTGTTGTTGTCAGCATGCTGAGCCAAAAGGACACACCGCACAGCGGCACAGCAGGAAAAGCAGGTCAGCTTTGCGGCCATCAGACTGGCTGCTTTTGAAAGCTGCAATGTGACTGAAGCTGGGTTCACCTTCAGTCACATTGTTAAGTTTTTGTAAAAGTTAAAAAGGAAAAAATGTGTGAACCTCTTAAAGCATTTATAAATAATAATTTTTAAACTTGAATACAATAGAGGCAGCAATTTTTTATTAACCCTTTTTTAAAGATTATACCCACAGGTGCCTTGAGGTTTGGAAAGTTTTTTCCACAGAATTAGTAGAGATTTTGAATTCCTTGAACAATTTAGTGGCTCCTGATTAATTTAGAATAGAGAATGCAAACTCCAAGCCACGGAATATGGATCCTCAAACCGGCAGAACTTTTCAGTAGATCAGCGTAAAGTGTTCTATGCTCCCATTCCAGAGATCATGGGTTCGATTCCCTACAATTTTCCAAATTTTAGATTTTTCTTTTATTTTAATTGTTTCTTATACTACAAGCATTTGCCTATCCAATACGTCATACTCCATTCAAGAGGCGTACACAGGGGGAATTTGGGTGGTTCAAACCTTGCAATCCAAAAAATGCTGGTACAAAATATGGTCTCGAATGTTATTGGGCTCAAAAGTTGTACGTAAAACCCCCAAAATTAATTCCTGAGTGCACCACTGCTCCATTCAGTGGATAAGCAACAGGCAGCAAATCATTATTAGTAGTCGCAAAAGCACAACAACAACACCACCAGCAGTTCTAGTATGGACTAAAGGAAAATAACGCAAACTTAATCGAAGACACAAACCCTTCCTACCTATTTATCAGCCACAAATGTTCAAAGGGCGCTCAGTGTTGTTGTTGTGCTTGTACAACTAATTGAAATTACTTCTTATCACAGTGGCGGATTCAGGGGGGGAAGTTTTGGGGGTTGAAACCCCCGCAATATGAGGGTCGATTTTAAGACTACGTACAAATTAAAAGGAATTTTTGTTTTTTGAATAGTTTTTAAAAAATATTAAAGAGTTACTTTTCGAAACCCCCTCCCCCGTCCCCCAAATATTGTTCTGAATCAGCAACAAAGTGGTTCCATATAAGTAACATAGTGGAAAATGAAACTAGGCTTCTTTTCTAGGGAAAAAGAGATGGCATTTCCAGATTGTTACCGATAGGCTAAGCACTCACGTTAGGAGAAATTCAAATGATTAACGTCACAAACTCCAGACGTTTACCTTGTCTAAGGCCTTGGGTCTCTAGCGTAGTGATCAAGAAGAAAAAAATTAACTAAAGATGCTTCAATTCGAGGTTTCATATATGCCTTCTGATTCAAGTGTACTGAAGATTACTTACTCCAACGCTGATGATTAAATTTCTAATCTGGTTCCTGATATCTCTTTTGATTCATATCGAACATACCGAACTTTAACCCTTTCCGACATGAAAATAACAGCCCGCTGTACGAATTGTACGGGCTGTAGTCCAATATATTGGACATTGTGACTGAAAGGGTTAAAGCAAATGGTTTAATCCGAAGTTTTTTCTGAGTTATGATATACGAATATGTATGAAAGATTAGGAACTGGAACGGAGTTGGTTTAATTAGAGGTTCTAGAAATGCCTTACGATTCATATGAATCAAAGGTGACGAAAGTTAGTGTTATGCCCTCTGAGTTTTGGTGTATGAACGAAAGTTTCAGGGGGTAAAATCCAAATGAGGTTCCAGATGTACCTTTTGATTCATAACAAAGATACCGATCTTTAGCGAAAATGGTTCCATCAGCATTTTTTTAATGCTATCTGATATATATGTAACGATGACTCTGCACTAAAATGGAGATGGTTCGATTAGAGATCTAAAATGTACTTTTCTATTAATGTTCACTGAAGATTCGGGACTTCAGCAGATTATGGACGTGTTATGGACGGAGATGGTTTCTTTCTTAGAGATTCTAAGTAACTTCAGAAATGTCTTCTGATATCACGAAGATTACGAACTTAAACGGAGATGGTTTTTTTAGAGACTCTAAATGTGATTTTAGATATGTCTTCTGATTAAAGTTAACCGAAAGTTACGCACTTGAACGGAGATGGTTTTTTACTTAGAGATTCGAAATGTGATTTTAGATATGTCTTCTGATTGAAGTATTCCGAAGATTACGAACTTGAACAAAGATGGTTCAATTAAAGGTTCTAAATGTACCTTGCGATTTATATAACTTAAAGATGTCAAACGTTAGTGTCAATGGTTCAACCATAAGTTTTATTAATGCCTTCTGAGTTATGGTATGTACAGAAGATTCAGGACTGGTTCAATTAGAGACTCTAGATATGCTTTCCGATTCATATAAATCAAAGATATGGAGCTGAAACGGTTCGTTCAAAGGCTTCTTATATAACTTCTGAGTTAAAGTATATGTTGCGATTAAAATTAGAGTTTTCAATTATAGTTTATCGACGATTCGGAACTTCAGCAGAGCTGTTCAATTAGAAGTTTTAGATATTCCTTCGGATTGAATTATAAGAATTATTAGAGACTTGAACAAAGGTGGCTTAATTAGATATTCTACATGTGTTCTCCGATTTATATAAATCAAAGAAATCAAAGAGTTAAAGTTTCGAGCGAAAAGGTTTAATTAAGGGATTCCTATACCTGACTTATAGTGTATATATCGAAACAAATTAGAGTTTACGATTATAGTTAAAGATTAAAGATTTGGGACTTCATTGATTGATGGAAATAAACGGAAGAATACGGATGTGAATGAAGGTAATTTAATCAAAACTTTTAGATGTACCTTCTGAGTCATACATAACGAAGATGCCAAACTTCAGCGGAGATGATTCAGTCAACGTCTTTTTTATGATTTGAAATCTTAAGACCAAAAAGAGGCCAAAAGGAAGCACCATTGAAATCGTACCTCGAACTTTTCACAGTTCTACGAAATGGAGTCAAGTTAGACATACAGACAGTAAGCTTATTTGCGGGGATGTCATATACTTAGGGGAAGATATTTAAATTTGTAAACCTATTGAAAGCCTTTTAAAACCTCTTAAACGCTTAGAGTGCTTAGAGTTTCTGCATTCTACTCTTATCATAAATATTTTCGTGTTTAAGTTAAAGAAAATCAACAAAAAAATTACTATAAGTCCATAAGTTTAATTTCAAAGAAGAAATCTCGCTAAAGTGCGTTGGTGCTTTGACATTTTCGGAGCAAAACAATACTGCAATCATGCCTCAGCCACAGTATTCACTGGACTTGAGAAAATGTGACCTTTTCCTCTTTCAAAAACTGAAAAGACCAATGCAAGGACGTTGATTTACACAATTTAAGAGAACAGCTAGAAGAACTCAAGGTCATAGCAAACAGCACAATTCAGAAGTGCCTCAAGGATAAAAAAAAAGGTTCTGTAGAAAGTCTCAGTCAAGACATTTGAGATTTTTACATATTGGACAAGAAAATCAGTAAACAAAATACTTCAAAACTATAATGAAAACCAATATGTAAATAATATTTAGAGCACATTTGAGCAGATTTCATATTCCATCATCATTTTGATTTGCAGGACCTAGAAAACTTTTCTATGTGGACATAAAAGTAACTATGCACTGCTTAATGTGTTGCTTATTTAAGCCTTCATGTCAACATTTGTATGAGTATAACTTGTCGAATACACACACACAAACACACACACACATACAAACACCGCATCAACATGTGTGCCAATAAATACGGCAAAGAACACAAAATAAGCACAAAAGGAAACGCAAAAGAAATCGTTATTATTTATGTCTAAGTTGTGGGTTTGAGTGTGTGTGTGTGTGTGCGTAGCCTTTCAGGATCAGGACGTTAAGCAGCGGTAAATATGCAATAACGGATATAGTAAATATGTGCAATAACAACAATAACAGACAGACGTTGCAAAAAGTTACGGAAGTGAGAGGACACGTTGCAATGATGGGTGAGCCGGTTGTAAACGCGGATAAGTATGCAATATTTTGCTGCTGAAATAATATTTGATGTTGCGCCTTGTGGTAGACAAGCATTAAAGCAACAAAAACAACACTTACATTGAAGCAAATGCAATACGTTTGAGTAACACGCGCTGTCTGGCTCGCTGGCAAGTAAACGTAAGTGTGTGTGTGTGTGTTTGCGTGTGGGCACTTCGACAGTTGACTGCATGAAAAGCACCACATGCAAATGCACAAAATGTGACAGTCAGACAAATGCCAAGGCAGACATGCGGACAGACAAATAAATAGACAGACAGACAGACATGCTGCAGAAATAATTCAACGTACAAATTCAATACGTTGCATGACGTCTGCGTTTGACAGCGAGCGCCAACAAATGCGCCAATTCAGTGTCGTTTTGGTGTGTGGGCGAGGACGTCTATGTATGTGTGTGTGTGTGTGGCTTTTCAATAACTTCATCTACTCAACATAAGCAGCGAAAAATGCCCAAAAGGGTTGGAGCCGACCTCGTCTGTGGCCCTTCGCATGTCGACGAATTTATTTGCCAACAAAAATTGAAATCAAGCACCAGCACAAAGAATTCATATACTTTAGTTGTTGTTGTTGTTAAAAGCTGAATGGCGGCATTCACTTTTTCTCGCCCTTCAATTCGCTTCGCTTTCGGTGGCAGTGTTTTGAATAGTTGGAGGCGCTTTATTTTACTTTTCATTTCCAATAGAACTTTTGGCGCTGAAAAATGTCGATGGCAAATGTGTTGTCTGCCATCGCAGGCGGCTGCACATGTGTGCGTGCAATAGAAAGCCAAATACGCTACACCAACAACTAGACAGACATACAGACGAACGGACAACAATAGGAAAATTCTTGCATTGCACACAAAAACGCTCGACAGTGGCGCACGAAAAAATGCACCAAGAGTCACTGACAAGTGTAATCAAGCGGATGCGCGACGAGCGGGTGCCGAAGCTATATAGCGTTTCATAGTTGTTGCTGTACGGATTTCAAAGAATTTAATAACGAAATTTTGAAATGTTTTGGCTAAAAGCCTTTGGCGTTTACGTGCCGCTTTCGAACTCTTTCATATCTCACATCTGACGAAGCGTGTAGACAGTGTGGCGTCGAAGTGCACACTTACAAATGTACCGAATACTCTACTCTACAACAACAGCAACAAGAACAAATCATACCCATCGATATTTTGTACAATTTTTGCATTTTGCTGCTGGTGATTTCTTTATGTTTTGTGTTTGTGTGTGTGGCGTTTGGCTGCGCGCATGGAATGTGGCCTGAAGTTTGATTTTTTTTGTTTTTTTTGGTAGTTTTGCATTGTGTTGTTGCAGGTGAATTTCGTTGTTGTTGTTGTTGTTATGGTGCCTTGAAAATGGTTGAAGCGCACATTTTTGTCTGGTTTGTTGACTGTCAAATGGCATTGACTTCGATTTGCCACTTTCTTGGCGCAAGACATTGCATACTTTTGGGCGCATTCAGAGAGCGGATTATTTACACTGGGCTACACACACATTGATTCACACACGTGACTAACTGGAGAGGAATTATTTGAAAGATGAGAATTTTTGGTTACTTTGTGCGCTGTGGAGTTGTGGTTTGAGTTTCAAAATAAATACAGATTAAGTTTGTTCAGTCAAAGTTAGCTTAGGTGAGATTTATTTCGACGATATAAGTTAGGTTATGTGAGGTTTGTTGAGAATAAGTTGGAAAGGTTAGGATGTCTAAGTTAGGATAAGTAAAGTTCCTTTAGACGAAATAAGTTAGGTTATGTGAGGTTTGCTGAAATTAAGTTAGGTTAGGTTAGGATTTCTTAGAGAAAGACAGGTTAAGTGAGGCTGGTTGAGAATAAGTTGGGTTAGGTTAGGATTGACTAGAGTAAGTTAGGTTAGGTGAGATTTATTTAGACGAATTAAATTAGGTAATGCGAGGTTTGTTGACAATAAATTGGATTATGTTAGGATTTCTTAGAGTAAATTAAGTAAAGTTCCTTTATACGAGATAGGTTAGGTTATGCGAGATTTGTTGTTGGTTGATTGAGACGAATTAAGTTAGGTTACGTTAGGATTTCTAAGAGTAGTAAGTTGGGTTAACTGAAGTTCTTTTAGACGAAATAAGTTAAGTTATGTGAGGTTTGTTGAAACTAAGTTAAGTTAGGATTTTTAGAGTAAATTATGTTATATGAGGTTTGTTGAGAATAAGTTAGGTAAGATTAAGATTTCTTAGAGTTAATTGAGTTAGCTAAAGTTTTTTATGACAAATTGAGGTTAGCTAAGGTTTATTGACATTTTCTTAGGTTAATTTTTCATTTAATTTAATTTAATTTCATTTCATTCATTCATTAATTTCATTTCATTTCGTTCATTCATTTCATTTCATTTCATTTCATTTCATTTCATTTCATTTCATTTTATTTCATTCATTTCATTTCATTTCATTTCATTTCATTTCATTCGTTTCATTCATTTCATTCATTTCATTCATTTCATTCATTTCATTCATTTCATTCATTTCATTCATTTCATTTCATTCATTTCACTCATTTCATACATTTCATTCATTTTATTTATTTCATTCATTTAATTTCATTTCATTCATTTCATTCATTTCATTCATTTCATTCATTTCATTCATTTCATTCATTTCATTCATTTCATTCATTTCATTCATTTCATTCATTTCATTCATTTCATTCATTTCATTCATTTCATTCATTTCATTCATTTCATTCATTTCATTCATTTCATTCATTTCAATCATTTCATTCATTTCATTCATTTCATTCATTTCATTCAATTCATTCATTTCATTCATTTCATTCATTTCATTCATTTCATTCATTTCATTCATTTCATTCATTTCATTCATTTCATTCATTTCATTCATTTCATTCATTTCATTCATTTCATTCATTTCATTCATTTCATTCATTTCATTCATTTCATTCATTTCATTCATTTCATTCATTTCATTCATTTCATTCATTTCATTCATTTCATTCATTTCATTCATTTCATTCATTTCATTCATTTCATTCATTTCATTCATTTCATTCATTTCATTCATTTCATTCATTTCATTCATTTCATTCATTTCATTCATTTCATTCATTTCATTCATTTCATTCATTTCATTCATTTCATTCATTTCATTCATTTCATTCATTTCATTCATTTCATGCATTCCATGCATTTCATTCATTTCAGTCTTTCATTCATTTCATTCATTTCATTGATTTCACTGATTTCATTCATTTCATCGATTTCATTAATTTCATTCAATTCATTCATTGTTTTAGACTAAATAAGTTAAATTACTGGAGGTTTGTTGTGACTATTAGCATTGTTTAGATTAAGTCAGGTTAGATAAAGTCCATTTAGACTAATTTAGGTTAGGCGAGATTTGTTGAAACTAATGATGTTTTTTTAGACTAAATAAGCTTGCTTAGGTGAGGTTTGTTGAGACAAAATAAAGTTAGCTTAGGTTTTTTAGACAAAGTTAAGTTAGTAGAGGTATTTGTTAGAAAAAAAATAAGGTTAGGTTAACTAGGGTTTTATAAGATTTAGTGAAGCTCAATAAGGTTAGAAGAGGTTTACTTTGACTACGGGTTCGAGTTTCAAAATAAAAGTAGTTCAGGTTTGTTGGGACTATGTAAAGTTGAGATCGTCTAAGCTAAATAGGAAAGAGCCGGTTTCAACACGGTAGTTAAATTTTTGGATATATGGCTTTGATCCGATCACTGGATTGATTGAAAAATAATTTATTGAGATCACAATTGGTTTGAGTGGCACCATTCTCTCTCTGTGTACATCGAAAGGGACATAGATACCAAAAAAACTCAACAATGCTTCAACAGTTTATTCAAAATAAAGTTTCATCAATTCCCCAAAAACCACTCAGATTTTTTAAAGAGCCAACTGTCTAAGCAATGCTGTTGACCAGTGTTGCGCGAGCGTTTTACTCGAACGAGAGCATAAGTCGTCAACTACTTCTGTATTCGATGTTTTCATCTCTTTTGAATCTTTTACTTTCATGTTCCATTGTTTGTAATTTTCGTACATCTTGTGCAGCTCATTTGAATGATAATCTCTTTGATTCTAAAAGGTTTTTAATCTCGTTTTTTGTGCTTTGCTGTCTTTTGCATATTTTGACTACCTGATTATCGGAAATCGACAAGCAGCCAGTGAACGGTTGAATTTTTTGACAACTGTTTTTACTAAAAGTTCACGAACTTGAACCATTGCAATCTCTGCTCTGGTTCTTATCAACTTTTAGTAGAATTCGTAGCTCTTTGGGCTATGGGAAGCACCTTAAAAGTCCCAAGCTATTTAAAGTACAAACCATTTTTAATTCTCTTATATGAAAATTGTTATTAAGCCGAAAAAACTTGCTTATACAAACAGTTTGCCAAATAACAATCAACTATCATAATCACAATAACAACCCGAAAATATCTGAAAAGCCACAACATGATGGTGCAGGTTCATACAGACTTATCTATATGTGAGTGTGTGCGACCCTGAACGGGCTCGACAATCTGCTGCTAGTTGGTTGTGTGGACTTTAACGTTGCCAACAATGGTTTGCATTGTTGCGAGCAGCTTGTTTTTTATTGTTGTAAAATTTTATTGTACAACGGCAGCAACATTTTGCGTAGAGCAATGCAATTAAATCATACTTATCTATGCGATGCAGCAAGCATAAATGTGTGAGCAACTAGACGTGAGTGTATGTGTGTTTGTGTGCGTGTGTGTGTGAGTGAGTGAGGCCCATCAAAGCGGAAGTGGGTACATTAAAAGTTTAGCAGTTGAGAAAATTTTACCATAGCTCATTTGAAGGTGAAGTGGTTCCGCACACATGCACGCAGCAGCAGACACCCACACAAACACACACACACACACACACGTAACTACAGCATAAAAGCGGCAAAAGTTGCCGGCTGATAAGTGCCACAATTATGAGGAAAAACCAGCTGCCGTTGTTGTGTTATCTTTGCATTTTTATTTATATTTTTTTTGTTCGAGTGCCGCAACGGAAGCGACACTAAGCGACGAGTTTTTAAAGTGACTTCCAAAAAGTGCCATGTTAACAAAACCAAAAATGGAAAAAAACAAAATGTTGAATGTTAAAATGTTGCCAGCAACATTTTGCGCACACACACACTTATGCAAAGCAGCTGCGCCGCATATGTGTGGGTGAAAGTTTACAACACTGAATGTGTGTTTGCATGTGTCTGTGTGAGTGTGTGTTATAGCTTTTTACAACTTCAGAAGTTAGAAGAGACATAAAAAGGCAAGAAAGTGAATGAGGGAGGAGGAGGGGAAGGTTGAAAGTTTCCGTGCTTGTTTGTGATGAGTTGTAATCGCACGTAAGTGAGTGAATGAGTGAATGAGGCGGAATGAAGGAGTTGGCAGCGCTGTGCTGGGGCCAGAGGCGAAGTGTGCTTCTAGGCGCTGTGCGGTTTGGGCGCTTAGTTGTTGTTAGTTGGCGGCATTTTGTGTTGCTACCAGTGCTCGTTTTTGTGTTTATATAAATTTTACTGTATTTTTACTACATGTTTGTGGTTTTTATTTTAAGTTTTCATGCATGTGAGAAGTTAATATTTTATGATTTTGTTTGCGTGTCAGTAAAAAACATTGAATGTAGAATTGAGCTGCGTTAAGTTGAAAAACAAAAAAATAAATGGCAAATTTTATTAGGTGACCTATGGTCTGCTTCAGGGTTTATTGAGCTGTAATGAAACTTAGCTGACCTCGTAAGGATATTACAACAATTTTTATTAAGTAAAGTTATTCAAACACAAAACACTTCTACTCGTTGGACAAAGAAGTGTTTGAATAACACTAAACAAATTTTCGTAATTTTCTAAGAAACTTAAAAAAGTTTAAGCTATAATAATGTCTGCACAACTGAGAGCCCCCTGGCAAAAGGCAACACGAAAACACTGAACACGCATTTGTCGGCAGCAACAGCATTGCATACTTTTAGGAGGTACGGTAGTTTCGAAGGAATTATAGCAAAGACGGTTCGAGGCAATGCTAGAATGTTCGAGAACGAGGTGCGCTCCGAGCAAACAAGTATAAAAATCAGCCGAGTAGAACACAATGAGTCAGTTTTGGTCTTGAAAAGCAACAGTTCGAACTTGGATAACAACAGTGAAGTAAAAGTAAAGTGACCAGTGAAGTGAAATGACTGTGAAAAGTGTAATTTAAGTGGCTACTAGCGGTGAACTTTTTAAAAAAAATTTTTTCTATGTTATTTTGGCACAATCCAGCGATACGAACTATGTCTACGTTGGTCAGCAATAAAAACGGGTAACAATACTCTGCTCTAGGGGTATGACTGCAATGACTGTGAAAGGTGTAAATCAGGGGTGCCCAAAACCTTCTTATGGAAGAGCAAACACCAATACATAAAAATGAATTCATACGCTAGACAACAACAACACCTACGTGGAAGATAACTGTCGCCAATTTGCACCAACAAAGCATACTGTACTGTGTGTGTATACTAAAATGCGCAGTCTATGCCGACGATCATGTAGAAAAATAAATGTGCAACAAGCGCATAGGGCATGGGCACCTCTGGTGTAAATGAACTACAACTTACTACTAAAACTTAGTATAAATGACTAATACTGGTGAATAAATTAAACAAATTTCAGTCCATTTTATTTTGACACAATCTAGCGATACGAACTATGTCTACGTTGGTCAGTAAAACTTAATTTCGTAACAATTTAAATGAGTACCAATTCGGTGACTCTAGGGTTATAAAGGACAATGAAGAGCCAAACAGACTTGCAAGAATGACAACTGTTTCATGTCTTATTGGGCTCGAACTATATTAAATTATTAAATTTAATTTTATTTAATAAGAAAAAAACAATCCAAAATTACCGCTATTTTTTTTTTATTGGTCCAGTTTTTTTCTTTACTATGAAGGAAAGGTCATACAAAAAAATTAAATATGCCCATACATTTTGTTTCGCACAAAGAATCAAATTTGGCAATAAACTTTTTTGGAAATTTTTATGGAAAAATTAAAAAAAAATGAAGAATTTTTTTATTTATATTTAAAAAATTTTTTAATAACAATTATTTTTGATTTTTTTCATATTAGTCCATAAATAAAATTGTTTTCGATTTTTATTTTAATTTTTTTCTGATAACAATTAAAGGTGACTTTTATTTAAAAAAAATCATCTAAACAAATCAGTAAAAAATTAGAAAAAAAATCGATTTTTAATTTAGTTGTTATATGAAAACAATTATTAGTGACTATTACAATATAATCTCGATAATCCGGACAATTAAAAACCAAACACTGTCCGAAGTATCGAAAAGTTCGGATTACCAAGATTACAAAAAAATCTATAAAAATACTACTGAACACAAATGAAACTGACTATTTTTTATTGAACTATAACAATGTTTGCTTAAACATTTTATTTTTAATATTTTATAAACATTTTTAACGATTTTGAAAGAAATTCGTAATTTTCGTTTGGCGAAATTTTGTTCCATGTTTGTAGAAATTGAAGATTTGCCTACATTGTACTCCACTGACAGTTGACGAAGTGACTTTCCTCGACATTTTTCGTTTTAAACTGTTTTTTTTAGGTGCCATTGTTAGCTAATACGACAGAAAGAGGAAAATTCTTGGTTTTCAATTGAATTTCTTGCATTTTATGAAAACATATCTTTAAATAGAAAACTGGGACTTCCCGTCAAAAAGCAAACAACAATGAGTGTCCGGATTTCTGAGTTAAATAAAATCTGTGGAGTCCGGATTACAGAGTCTACAATAGAAATCAATTGAGTGTCCGGATTACCGCGTTGTCCGTATTAACGAGTGTCCGAATTATCGAGATTGTACTGTATTTGAAAAACTCACTAATAAAAATCAATAAAAAATCAGAAAAACTGTTATTTGTGATTTGTAAAAGTCATCAAAAAAAATTAGCCAAAAATTTTTTTATTTATTTTAATTATTTATTTATTGAATTATTTGTACAAGATTAAAAAAAAACAATATATTTTTAATTAAGTTGTTTTATGAAAACAATTATTGGTGACTATAATTAAAAAAAATCATCAATAAAAATCAGTAAAAAAAATTTTTAAATAATTGTTATGTAAGGAATTCGAAAATATTTAGATAATTAAAAATTTATTTTTTTTTTAATTTATTAAATACTAGCTACCCATTGCCCGGCGTTGCTCGGCCTCACTTGTCAAAAACCCACCTTATTCTCCCTGTCGAAGGACACGACCAAATTGTTAGTTTGTACCGAGTTTCACTGATGTGAACGCTATAGTTCGAAAGTTACACCGGAATTTAAAAAGTGCCACACCTCTTGTCCAACGCCCATTAAATTTTACCGGTCGAACAACATGTTTACGCCATGACACTGTACCAAATTTCAATGCTATACGACTTATGATTCCGAAGATATTCCGTATTAAAAAGTTGGCTTGTATGGGCGGTGCCACGCCCCCTTGTCAAAAACCCACCTTATTCTCCCTGTCGAAGGACACGACCAAATCGTTAGTTTGTACCGAGTTTCACTGATGTGAACGCTATAGTTCGAAAGTTACACCAGAATTTAAAAAGTGCCACGCCCCTTGTCCAACGCCCATTAAATTTTACCGGTCGAACAACATGTTTACGCCATGACACTGTACCAAATTTCAATGCTATACGGCTTATAATTCCGAAGATATTCCGTATTAAAAAGTTGGCTTGTATGGGCGGTGCCACGCCCCCTTGTCAAAAACCCACCCTATTCTCTCTGTCGAAGGACACGACCAAATCGTTAGTTTGTACCGAGTTTCACTGATGTGAACGCTATAGTTCGAAAGTTACACCGGAATTTAAAAAGTGCCACGCCCCTTGTCCAACGCCCATTAAATTTTACCGGTCGAACAACATGTTTACGCCATGACACTGTACAAAATTTCAATGCTATACGACTTAAAATTCTGAAGACATTCAATATTAAAGAATTGAGTTGTATGGGCGGTGCCACGCCCCCTTGAATAATGCCACGCCCCCTATGCTAAGAACCTTCCACACGGTGCCCGTAAACAAACACGTAATATTTTATTAAAATAGGTCTGGTGGTTTGGGAGTCTATAGAACACATACGGAATTTATTTGATTTTTATATATATATATATATATATATACAGCTGCGGTCAAAATAATAGTAGTACGCATACAACGAAAAGAAAATTAGGAAAAAATAATCTGCTTTTTTTACAAATATTTATTTTGTATTTTTTTTAACAAGTTATATGTGTTAACAATGCAATCATAAAAGAAAACTTAAGAATTAAACTCAGTTTGGGTTGATTTAAATTAAATGCGTCAAAAGCTCCAAAATATGGACGGTCAAAAAAATAGTAGTTCGCTTTACTTTCATAAAAATTAAGCAACAATTGTGTTTCATTTTAAAAGATTTTGTGGTTAAATAGTAATAACGAAATGTTTCTTCAAATTAGTATTTAGTTGCGTGACTGTTGTTTGGCTATTACTGCAGCACAGAGCCGATGCATTGAAATAACCAAATTTTCATATCTTTCTCTAGGGGCGTGGTCTACTGCTTCTCAAAGTTGATTTTTATTTAAAAGATTATTGTGAGCAACTGCTCTCTTCACGTCACACCACAAATTTTTAATTATATTGAAGTCTGGTGATTGTGCGAGCCATTCCATAACCCTAATCCTGCTCTTGCGAAGCCCCTTTCGTGCGACCTTTCTTGTATGCTGTCGGTTATAATCCTGTTGGAAGATCCAAAGCATTGGCGTTTTTTCACGGACATACGGTGGCACGATTTCCCGCAAGATTCGTACACATACACATCGATCCATCGTTTTCTTGATCAAATAAATAGCGCCACCTCCATAAAACGTAGTACATCCATTTATTTATTCAGCATGTCTTACGTTTTATGGAGGTGGCGCTATTTATTTGATCAAGAAAACGATGGATCGATGTGTATGTGTACGAATCTTGCGGGAAATCGTGCCACCGTATGTCAAATAAATAGCGCCACCTCCATAAAACGTAAGACATGCATTTATTTATTGAGCATGTCTTACGTTGTATGGGGGTGGCGCTATTTATTTGATCAAGAAAACGATGGATCGATGTGTATGTGTACGAATCTTGCGGGAAATCGTGCCACCGTATGTCAAATAAATAGCGCCACCTCCATAAAACGTAAGACATGCATTTATTTATTGAGCATGTCTTACGTTTTATGAAGGTGGCGCTATTTATTTGATCAAGAAAACGATGGATCGATGTGTATGTGTACGAATCTTGCGGGAAATCGTGCCACCGTATGTCCGTGAAAAAACGCCAATGCTTTGGATCTTCCAACAGGATTATAACCGAAAGCATACAAGCAAGGTCGCACGAAAGGGGCTTCGCAAGAGCAGGATTAGGATTATGGAATGGCTCGCACAATCACCAGACTTCAATATAATTAAAAATTTGTGGTGTGACGTGAAGAGAGCAGTTGCTCACAATAATCTTTTAAATAATAATCAACTTTGAAAAGCAGTAGACCACGCCCCTAGAGAAAGATATGAAAATTTGGTTATTTCAATGCATCGGCTCTGTGCTGCAGTAATAGCCAAACAACAGTCACGCAACTAAATACTAATTTGAAGAAACATTTCGTTATTACTATTTAACCACAAAATCTTTTAAAATGAAACACAATTGTTGCTTAATTTTTATGAAAGTAAAGCGAACTACTATTTTTTTGACCGTCCATATTTTGGAGCTTTTGACGCATTTAATTTAAATCAACCCAAACTGAGTTTAATTCTTAAGTTTTCTTTTATGATTGCATTGTTAACACATATAACTTGTTAAAAAAAATACAAAATAAATATTTGTAAAAAAAGCAGATTATTTTTTCTTCATTTTCTTTTCGTTGTACGCGTACTACTATTATTTTGACCGCAACTGTATATATATAATATATTAAAATAAATTAAAAAAATTTTTAATTTCCAACATTTCCATAAAAATTACAAGAAAAAATTTATTGCCAGGTTTGATTCTTTGTGCGAAAAGAAATTATTGTGACCTTTCCTTCATAGTAATTTTTTCAAATAAAGTTTTTATAAATAACTGTTTTTTCCGGTCCCTGATTTTAAATCGTATAGAATTCTGAAAATGTGTACAGTACCACACCAAACTGAAACCCTGTGTGCGCCACTGGTATCCAACATAAAAGTTTCGATACTGTTGTGACGAGTGAACTGTTTTGAACTTTTTTACAAAAAATGGTTCCATGTAATTTATTCTGTTCTATATATTGTAACATCTTTGATGACGTTTCGATACTAAACCACAATAATTTTTAATTACTGAATATCAATAGAACCTCTAACTAACTAAAAACTAGCAACAACCTAACCACTTCTTTCCGATCCTCACAAAAAGGTCGCAATTTGTATGCGACAGGCAACGTGCGAATTTTTCCACTTAATAATTTGTATGCCTTTATGAATTGTTGTTGTTGTTATGTATAAACGTTGCCCAACTGTTCTCAAGTGGCATTTTAAATAAAATTACAAAAACAAAAAACGAGCAACGCTGAGGGTGCGAAAGCCGTTTGTAATTTGTTGCTTGCAGTGGCTGCCATTTCAGCATTTCATCGCAAAATTAATGACCATCATTTGCGAATGAAAGCGCTTTCATCACACTCACTCACACACACACAAACACACACTCATTCTGCTGTCACAGCATGTGTGGCCGATTACTTACATGCGGCTGCAGTGCATTGCAGGGGGCGTGGCCGCCAAATTATTATTATGCATTATCTCACATAACTCGCAGTGGAACGATGTCGTCTGCACCTTTGCTGGTCGTCTAACTTGGTTTGGCTTGCAAAATCCAAAAAAAATGTACATGTTTTGTTTTATTTGGCACAACGCTCTCTGGCAGCAAAAAGCGTGCAGTAGGAATTATTTCATCACACCAAAGCATGTAATCAGCTGCTGATGTAGCAATTCATTTCAAGGACCAGACAGCAGAAGAAGCAATGCGCCGCAGCAACACGACGAGAGGAGCGACTGGCCAACGACAGACGGCCGCTGTCACACAGCGATGCAACGAATTTTGAGAGGGTTTAAAATGTGTCTGCATGTGAATGTATGTGTTTGTTTATGTGAGTGCAGTCTGCAGCGGAAGGACACACATGGCAGGGCGCAGCATAGCGGAAGTGGCGCCGACTCGGGCTCAGCTTTGCTGTGTTCGCAGTGTGGAAAAACCACACAATGCACGAAGCGATGATATGTTATGGTCATTGTCATGTTTTTGCGCCAACCAAGACTGCAAGTACACTACAACAGACAAATTACCAAATGTGCAGAAAAAAAATGTTGAGGTTATGTACACGTTTTTTGACTTGGAGCGGGAAATGTGCTGCTGACTGTTGCGCAGCTCTAATGACTTTGTCAATATTTCATGTTGCATATACATTTTATACAGTGTACAAGTAAGCCGAGTATAGTGTATAGCAACAACAACAATTCTGCCATGTAAGGAAGAAGAAGTCAAATTGTTTATTTAATGAACTCGTAATTAATTCAAAACGTAAAAGTGAACAAGGACAAAGCGCTGGACAGATAGGCGGAAGAGCACATGGACAGTCAGTTGAATGTATGCAAAGTTAGATGAACGGACAGACAACATTCAAAATTCGAACGGAAATGGGCAACCGAGAGCGAACCAAAAGAGGAAGGGGAGGGGTCCAATATCACTTGATATTTTTTTTACTAATCCTTTAAAAAAAATTTTCAGCTTAATATTCAAGTTTCAGTGACTTTTGTAAAGCAAAACCTAACATGAACAGTGTTCCCCAAATAACTATAAACATACATAAAAATGCACTAAATTCATTGCTTATAAGTGAGAAGTAATCATATGAAAATAAATATTTTCGAAAAGTGCAGTATTCCCCAAATAACTATAAACATACAAAAAAAATGCACAAAATCCATTATTTCTAACTTAAAAGTAATCATATGGAAATAAATTGCGCACATTTCAAAAAAGAAATACACTAGTTTCAGTGCTTTATTTAATTCTTAAACTCTTCCTCAGTTTTGACTAACTTCTCGCGTTCAAATAAAATTTTGAGCTCTGTTGTATTCAGAACCCTATAGTAGAATATAATGGAAAATATTTTTGTGGTACATTTCTTCCTTGAAAGACCTATTTCAAAGGACATTTTTGGTCATTCCAGGAAAAAAGGGTCAGATTGACCCATAAGAATAGGAGCTAGAGGGTTAAAATGTTTCACAGAAATATTACTCGTAGTATCAAAGGACATTTTTGGTCATTCCAGGAAAAAAGGGTCAGATTGACCCATAAGAATAGGAGCTAGAGGGTTAAAATGTTTCAGAAAAATATTACTCGTAGTATTTTACAACAAATAAGCTCACCAATAAAATGTAAAAAAGGACAAAAACTGTGACTTCCCCTTTAAAAACAACTCAGATGTTAACTTTCAAAACGCTGATATACTTGGCCCTCTACCAGTTTCCTCTGTCAGAACCTTACTTTTTCAGTGTAAGCAGCAATTTCTTATAAGCGAAGTGCATATACAGTGGTGTCTGGATATAGTGAACTAATTATTACAAAGGCTTGTTCACTGTATTGAGGTTGTTCACTATATAAAGGTTAACATTTTTGGTCAAAAACTCGTTTATTTGCTCAAAATACACTTTTTGTTTTTTGTTTGAAAATTTTTTTTCTATATTTAGAGGCTCGATGTCAAAATTTGTGTGTTCACTATATCGAGGTGTTCACTATATAGGGGGTTCACTATACCCAGACACGACTGTAATTTGGGAATACTGTACCTCAATGTTTAAATGTGGTAACCTCTCCTAAAACTGAATATCTTTGCATATAAAACTTCCAAAACTCCAGCGGTGCTGGAAAACACGGACAATTGATAAGCCTTTTGGACCTATCTCGATAGTCCAGCGCGAACCAGAGACCCTAGGTTCGATTCCTAACTCAGGCTGGTGACACACTCGTCTACTTCTATCGCATACATTTCAAACGGGTGGGATTTGTGGTATCACAACTGGCCCATATAGAGGCCTAGGTGTCTCTTATGCAGAAGCAGCCACTACAAGCAACCTATTTTACCCTTTTGGACCCAGAGAAGACGAGTATTTTTCAAAGTACTGCAACACTTTGGTGTCCTTTCTGGACTTAGCGGGCAATTAAGTGGGATCAGAATCAATAACTGGTATCAGCACTGCAGACAAAGAATCCCATCTTTTCGTTTACGGATGACAGCTCCAATTTACATTCATACTTCTTCACAAAGCGTCCCAGCTCTGTGATTGTATGAATAACACACTGTAAACAATCTCCGAACAGCGTCGATTTTAATCCTCGTAAAACTCAACGTTACCTGTTATCCCCCAAACGCGTCTCTCCACATCCTAACACAATCCTGGTTATGGGTGCTGTCTTTCTCTTTTTGGATGTTCTGGAAATGTCCACTAAGATCGATCATAGATGGAAAGATCATATTTTTGGTGTGTCGAAAGAAACTCAGCTTTCTAAAGCGGTGCAAAAATATTTCACTTCGTCTGAGATCCGCACAATTTAGACCACTTATATCCTACCAAAAATAGAGTTTACCTTGCACCTATTTGGAGTTTTTGGACCGTGTGTAAAACCATGCTTTTAAGCCTATAGAGGACAGTAGGGTATCCCAGCTTTATTGGCTACTTGGAGTATCGTCGAAGTGTGGCATGTGTGGTTTTATTATACCGATACTTTTTCGGAAGGAAGGGAGCGGACATACAAGGCAAAGTCTCTGATTGCGTTCAACCTGGCGAACGCCAGAACGATCCTTGTCCCTGTCCAATCCAAGCTGATGCACAGCCTCCGCGCGGCCCTTCTGGATAGCTATTTGGCATCCGCTGAATAGTGAACTAATGTGTGCAGCGAGTCCTATCCCCAGGACTTGAAATTTGGGTTGTGCGCAGGGTTTGGTGCCCGCCACGGAAAACCAAATACCAATGAAAGCCAAAAAGCAAGCCTCGGAAGGAACCCACAATGTTGACGACCACAGCAAACGATTCAAGGACCATGATTTGAGGATATGCACCTGGAATGTCCGGACCCTCTATAGGGAAGGTGCCTCTATCCAACTGGCGGAAGCCCTCACGAAATGTAAGGCTGACATCACCGCCATCCAGGAAATGCGATGGACAGGACAAGGTTGCTCCAAGCGAGCAGACTGCGATATCTACTACAGCTGCCATGCGGAGAAGCGCGAATTTGGCTGCGGATTTGTGGTCAGCAAGAGACTTCGCCACCACGTCTCTCGGTTCACTCCTGTGAACGAACGGCTGGCTTCGATCTGCATCAAAGCTAAATACTTTAGCACCAGCCTAATTTGCGCGCACGCCCCGACGGAAGAGAAGGACGATGCGACCAAGGATGCCTTCTATGCGAAGCTCGAGGACGTCTACGACAGGTGCCCGGTCCATGACGTCAAAATTGTCCTCGGGGACTTCAACGCAAAAGTCGGGCGAGAAGGCATCTTTGGCCCCACAGTCGGGCAGTTCAGCCTCCATGGGACCACTTCGAACAACGGTCTGAGGCTGATAGATTTCGCCGCGGCACGAAACATGGTAGTTAGTAGCACCAGATTCCAGCACCTCGATATCCACAAGGCCACCTGGTTATCCCCCGATCAATCCACCCGCAACCAGATTGATCACATTGTGATTGATGGAAGGCATGCTTCTAGCATTCTAGATGTGCGCACGTTCCGAGGACCCAACATCGACTCGGACCACTACCTTGTTGCAGCCAAGGTACGCATGCGTCTTTGCGCAGCGAAGACCGCACAACCTAGTTTGCGAAGAAAGCTGGACATCAGTAAGCTGCGATCACAAGGGGTAGCCGAAGTCTACTCCGCTCAACTCTCCAACCAGCTCGGTCGCTCCCCCTCTCCACCTGATGACATCGGCGGATTATGGGCTCACTTATCCCACTCTATGCGCGCCGCCGCAGAAAATGTCCTTGGTTTTCGACGCCCACCACCAAAAAACCAATGGTACGATGAAGAGTGTCGCGCAGCCACTTCAGTGAAGAATGCTGCATACAAGAAGACCCTGCAGTCGGCCGCCACGCGAGCCATGACAGAAAAATACCGGGAGGAGAGGAAGAAAGAGAGGTGCCTTTTTAGACGCAAGAAACGGGAGCAAGAAAGGCGCGAGCGTGAGGAAATCGAGGAGTGCAGGAGCAGGAATGACGCCCGAAAATTCTTCCAAAAAGTTAAGCGTCTTACGGAAGGATTTAAGCCTGGGGCATCTTCTTGCAGAGACGAAAACGGGGATCTGGTTACGGATGCGCAGGGTGTGCTGAGGTTGTGGAAGGAGCACTTCACCAAGCTGCTCGCAGGCGACGAAAGGAACAATACCGCCAGTGGTGAAGATGTCCAGATGGCACCAATCGACGACGACGGTGTGGATGTGCCACCGCCCAGCCATGACGAGGTCCGGGTCGCTATCCAGCGACTCAAGAACAACAAAGCTGCAGGGCCGGATGGGCTACCAGCTGAATTGTTCAAGGCCGGCGGCGGTGAGCTGATTGGGTGCATGCATCAGCTCATTTGCAAAATATGGCTGGAGGAACGAATGCCCAACGATTGGAACCTCAGTGCCCTTTGTCCTGTGCTGAAGAAAGGCGACCCAACAATATGCGCCAACTACAGGGGTATCAGCCTACTTCCCATTGCATACAAGGTCCTGACGAGCGTATTATGTGAAAGACTAAAGCCACTCGCCAAGGCGCTGATTGGACCCAATCAGTGCGGCTTTAGACCTGGTAAGTCCACCATCGACCAGATATTCACTCTACGCCAAATCCTGGAGAAGACCCATGAGAACCAAATCGATACACACCATCTCTTCATCGATTACAAGGCAGCATTCGATAGCCCGATAAGGGATCGCCTATATGCCGCATTGTCTGAACTTGGTATCCCTGCAAAGCTCGTTAGACTTTGCAGAGCGACGTTGAGCAATACGCGCAGCTCCGTCAAGGTTGGAAGTGACCTCTCCGACCCCTTTGATACCGTTCGAGGTTTCAGACAGGGCGATCCTTTGTCCTGCGACCTCTTCAACTTCACCATGGAGAGTGTTCTGCGCAAGGCCGGTGTACATCGTAATGGCACAATTTTCAACAAAAGTGTCCAGCTCCTTGCTTACGCTGATGATATTGATGTCATCGGACGTAACAAGCGAGATGTCACCGCTGCCTTTGCGGCTATCGAAAGAGAATCTGCCAAAATGGGTCTGGTGGTAAATGAGGGCAAGACGAAGTATATGCTGTCTACACGCAGGGACTCGCAGCGGCTAGGGTCTCACGTCGAGGCCGACAGGTATGCTTTTGAAGTTGTCAAGGAATTCGTCTACCTTGGCACCGCCATCAACAGCAGCAATGATGTCAGTCTGGAGATAAAGCGAAGGATAACTCTTGCCAACAGGTGCTACTACGGTCTCGGTAGGCAATTGAGAAGTAGAGACCTCTCTCGACCGACAAAACTTTCACTCTATAGGACGCTTATCTTGCCCGTGCTCCTCTATGGCGCTGAAGCATGGACAATGACACGAAACGACATAGCGGCCCTTGGAGTGTTCGAGAGGAAGGTGCTTCGCAAAATCTTCGGCCCTGTTCGGGTTGGTGACGACTATCGCATACGAACCAATAACGAGCTGTATGAGCTGTATAAGGACATGGACGTAGCGCAGCGAATTAACATCCAGCGGCTACGCTGGCTCGGTCATGTCTGCCGCATGGACGACGAAGCTCCGGCGAAAAAGGTATTCGATGCGATGGTTGGAGGTCGACGGCGAAGAGGGAGGCCGTGTCTCCGGTGGAAGGACCAAGTGGAAGAGGCCCTGGTATCTCTTGGTGTGACCAACTGGAGAAGGCGCGCGCGAAGCAGAGGCGCCTGGAGAGAAGTTTTGCGGCAGGCCGTAACCCGATAACGGGTTGTTATGGCCAGTTAAGTAAGTAAGTAAGATACTTTTTCGGTAGTTGTTCAGCGGAGATAAGCAGCCTGATGCCATTACTACGGGTGTTTCTCCGGGCTACCCGTTCGAACACTGGCGCTAATGTATTTCACGTTGAAACAATGTTCCAGCGCACTACACATTTCGGAGAGTTCGTTTCTGGTCGGCACTACGCGATTGTGGAATGGTCTCCTTGCAGTTATTTTTCACAGCACCTATGATTTCTATGTGTTTAAGACAAGAGTCCCTAACCACCTCACTCTAAACCCTATATCCTAACCTATATATCCTTCCTGAACCAACGCAATGCCTCGCATTAATAGGGGTCATCCTCCTCTCGTTTGTTCAAATAAAAAAAAAATAAATGTTTTAAAGTAAATCAAGATCCATTGCTCACATGGGGAGATGGTCCGAATTGGAGTTCTGGAGAGTCACAAAGTGTTTTGCGAGAACACCGAGTAAGAAAAGAGTAGACTTTCTTCTTCGACTAAAGAACTGAATCTCATCATCGGGGCACTTATAGGATTACTCGACGGAACTAATGATAACGCTGCAAAGAATAGAAAGATAGCCAGAGTAAGGAAATGTCAGAATAAGGCTATAGCCTCCCTTATAAAATATTGCTGGGAGGCGGTTCCGCTAAGGTAGGTAAGTAACCTTTGAAAAATGGTTCAATTCCAAGTACTGTCTGAAGTTTTATACGAACTTGAAGTGCTTTTTACCTTTACTTGGATGTGAAAACGGCAGCCGCCGTGGCTCAGTTGGTTAGTGCGCGGTCCAAGCGAGTCGCATGCAGAGCGACGCTAGTTCGAATTCCGCATGTAGTAACACCTAAAAAAAATAACGGGAAACTCGTTTTCTCTTTCGGTGGCTGTCCTCTCAGCTGGAAATGGCAAACCTATGAGAGTAAAAATTGCCTATGAAAAAGCTCCCAACCTGCCGTTCGGAACCGGCATAAAACTGTAGGTCCCTTCCACCCGCGTACAAAATTCACACGCACAACACGGGTGGTTGCGGGAAGCTAGGCCTTAGTCTCGCGTAAGCGGGCTGTCGTGCCAATCAATTATTATTATTATTATTGGATGTGAAAATGATAAAGCTACGGTTAAAACTTCGTAGTTTACATGAGCCATAAAGTAAATTGGGGCTGGGAAGAACACCAGGCCCATTCCAAATCACATACTATCAAGAGATTTACAGACAGCTCCACAACGGGGGTATTTGAGCCTCGCTTTAAGCACTGGGGAAAACACCCAGCATCTTTTAAGCAGATTTATATTCTATCAAGCTCGACTGTGCGTGTAGGGAGCAGGACATTATTTGTTCAATTACCTCAGGGTTAGTAGTTACTGGAATACTTAGAGGCATTGAACCAACCGGGCATACACAACCAGGTCAAAATCCTTTAAGTCTCAGGCTACAGAGGAATGGACCGAAATGAGGAGAATAGGCTTGCTAGAACTGCGGTAGCCACCACCCTTCTGGGACCGGAGCCCATCATTGGTCGGGGCAGGTACACTCTAAAAAATTCACTAAGACTTGAGGAAAGGGCAAGGAATTAAGAGCATTGATCTAATGCCTCGGGTCTTAGGCAAACAAAAATCTTTATTAGGTTACAATTCCAAATGCAGTGAAGAATGCCTCAGATTGGGTAAAACCCAGCTTATAGCAGATGAAACTCCTGAACAAATCAAACTGCACAGTGGCGTGGCTTGTCGCAGCAGGATGCATTACCTGTACCCAGTTCTGGCTTCCGGAACAGAATAGCAAGCACCTAAACCTCTGTGAGTTACTAAATTTCTTTAGGTCGTTGGGTCTAGTGGATGTTCTCTAAAACATGTAAGGGGTACAATAGATCATCTTTGGTCTCAGTGCTCAGAGCTAACAGCTTTTAAATATATCTATCTATCTAGCTTTACTTGCTTTGCAATTAGAACAAGTTACACTTAGAAAATAATTTATAAATTGTAAAGTTTTTCATACAGAAACTAGGAAATAACACTGAAATCTGACACTTTATCCCTCGTGCTTTCTCGAATACAGAAGAATATAGCAACACTGTGTGTATGAATACGTTTGGATCATTCAAATCATCGTCGCACCGACTTTCAACCTGCCAGTGCCGTTTCCAAAGTTCCCATTCAAAGCAGCACTCAACTGAATTCCGCCAGTCCAACTTGAACGTTATGCGCAGTGTCACTTGTGTTTTTGTCTGAAGCGTTCAAACGCATAATCTGACAGTATCCACATACAACTACTGCAACGTCTCGTGCGTGTGTTGGCCTCTTGTCGGTGCAAAAGTGTGGGCGACGCCGCCTGGTTCGCTGTGCCAGACCGCGCCGGATTAGGTTGACCGCTTTTTAATTGGACAGTTTGGTGTTGCAATGTCGCTGCCAGGCGACATTCAGGCTCGGACTATGCTCTATTTGTTGTTGTTGTTGTTGTTGACCGGCTGGCGAAACAAATTTGTCGCCATTGTTGCTATGAATTTTCTGAGGGACGAACGGACTGTGAGCACTGCAGTCTGTCGCATAGTCGATCATTTGTATGCGGCCAGAAAGCATTTGACACTTTGGTCATTCACTTCGATACCGGCGGCGTCAACAACGCAGCTGTGCTCGTCCTTAACACACACACACACACGCGCACATGGAGTCAAAATACGAAACAAGAGATGAAGAAAGAAAAAATATTAGCAACAAACAAAAAAACCATAAAGACGAACAGAAACCGCAAAAATAATCCACTGCAGCGCTGAAGTGAAGCGTTGGCCGTTGCTTGTGTGTTGGCGACATATTTGTTGTTTTTGTTGCTGTTGTTGGTGATGGTGGTAGCAACGGTGTTGGTGAACTGACAGGCACAAATGTCCAGACATAATCGCCGGAAGGTTTACATGAAAAACTCAACTGCCAGCTACATGTCTGGCTGGCTATGTGCATGTGTGTGTGTGTGAGAGTTTGTGAGTTTGTGTATGTGTAAGCCATGTCTTAGTTACGGTCTGAGGCAGGCGGCCAGCATCAGAGCGCTCCGGGTGTAATATCAAAAAATCGCTGGCTATTGACCGGCTTTTGTGACTGCAACTGTAAACAATTGTGGCAGTCGAAGTGTTTTCCTTTGGCGCCAGAACGTGGTTCGGAGTCGATGAATTAAATGCCATAATATAAATTCATAGATGCGGCTGTGTGCGGTCAGACGAACGATGCACTGGCCTTGCGGTTGCCATGACAGTTTATAAAGATCAAATGACAAATATTGTTATGCATGCTGTGCATGTGTGAGTGTGTGTGTTCGTGTGGCTGTCCAGGCAGCTGTGATGTGAGCAATTATTGTGTGAAGTGAGAAAGTGTGGTTATGGCAGCTGTACACTCAAATCTAAGCGTTGGCTGTATGAAATTTAAGATACATGAAAGCATGGGCAGCGTTCGGTAGAATATCTTAATGCATAAATAAATATTGATGGTAGAAAAATATACATATTGGTTACATAATATTTTGTATATCTACTTGTTGTATTAAGTGTACTTTTGGTGTCCTATTACCTAAGCTTTGCATGGGTTACTAGTTGAAAATATTCAGCGAAACAAACAGGAATCATGGTTTTGCTGTTTTATTACTACAGGAGCGAGTGGAGTGATTTGAGTAGAACTTGAGACATCTTCAAGCAGCCACATACGTCTATTGGTTTTAGTAGATCTTCAGTAATCTTCAAACCACTTTATGGATCCACGGGTTTCACTATGGTTTCATACAACTCTGAACACATTCGTGGTTCAGTAGAGCTTAAGACATGTTCAAGCAGCTTTATGGATCCTTTGGTTCCGGTGGAATTCCAAGCAACTTCGTGGATTTATTGGCCTCAGTAGACATCCTTTAGACATCTTCCAACAATTTTAAGGATAAATTAGTTTCAGTGGAACTTCAGACATTTTCAAATAGATTAATGGATTCACTAGTTTCAGTAGAGTATCAGACATCTTCAAACAGACTCAGGGATCCATTGGTTTTATTAGAGCTTCAGATATCTTTTATAACCTTCATGGATCCTTTGGCTTCAGTGGAACTGCAAACATCTTTGAACAACTTCATGGATCCATTGGCTTGTCTTGAAATTCAGACAACTCCAAACACTTCTATGGTTTAGGGGAGCTTCAGCCATCTTTAAACAGATTCATGGATTCAATGGTTTTATTAAAGCTTCAGGTATCTTTTATCACTTTCATGGATCCTTGGTTTCAGTGGAACTCCAAACTTCTTTCAACAACTTCATGGATCCATTGGCTTCTCTTGAGTTTCAGACAACTCCAAACACTTCCATGGTTTAGGAGAGCTTCAGCCATCTTCACACAGATTCATGGATTCAATGGTTTTATTAAAGCTTCAGGTATCTTTTATCATTTTCATGGATCGTTTGGTTTCAGTGAAACTCCAAACATCTTTAAACAACTTCATAGATCCATTGGCTTCTCTTGAATTTTCGGGAACTCCAAACACTTTCATAGTTCAGGAGAGATTCAGCCATCTTCAAACAGTTTCATGGATGAATTGGTTTATTAGAGCTTCGGATATCTTTTATCACCTTTATGGATCCACTGGTTTCCGGGTAACTTTAGACAAACACCTTTATGGCTCAGTAGACTTTCAGACATCTTCAAATAGCTTAATGGATCCATTGGTTTTATAAGAGCTTCAGATATCTTTCATCACCTTTATGTATCCACTAGTTTCAGTGGAACTTCAGACAATTTCAAACACTTCCATCGTTCAGGAGAGATTCAGCAGTCTTCAAACAGCCTCATAGATCCATTGGTTTCATTAGAGCTTCAGATATAGTTTAGCACTTTTATGGATCCACGGGTTTCCGAGAAACTTCAGAAAAACACCTTCATGGCTCAGTAGACTTTCAGACATCTTCAAATAGCTTCATGGATCCATTGGTTTTATTAGAGCTTCAGATATCTTTCATCACCTTTATGGATCCACTAGTTTTAGTGGAACTTCAGACAGATCCAAATACCTTCATGGTTCAGTAGAGCTTCAGTCATCATCAAACAGCTTCATGGATCCATTGGTTTTATTAGAGCTTCAGATATTAGACCTTCATGGATTCACTAGTTTCAGCAGAACTTCAAGCTACTTCAAACAGCTTAACGAATCTGCTGGTATCAGCAAAACTTTATTCATCTTTAAACAACTTTATGGATTCACTGGTTTTACTAGAGTTTCAAATATCTTTTATCACTTTCATGGAGCCGATGGTTTCAGTGGAAACTCAGACAACTTTAAACACCTGTTGATGGTTCAGTAGAGCTTCAGACATTTTCAAACAGCTTCATGAATCCATTGTTTTTCACCTTCATAGATCTACCTTCAATGGAACTTCAAGCAACTTAATGGATCCACTGGTTTTATTATAGTTTCAGATATCTATTATCATCTTCATGGATCCACTGGTGCCAGAAGAACTTCAGACATCTCGAAACAGCATTAAGTATGCTTTAGCTTCAGTAAAGCTTTAGACATCTTCCAAAAATTTCATGGATAAATTGATTTTTGGAGAACTCCATATATCTTCGAACAACTTAATGGGTCCTTTAGCATTTTCAGACAGCATCATGGATCTATTGTTTTCAGTAGAGCTTTAGACATCTTTCAACAACCTAAAGAAATTATTGATTTCAGTAGATCTTCAGACATCTTCCAACAACTTCATGGGTTCGAGTCAAACTTTAGGCAATGCTTCTTTTGTCTTATGACACTTTTTTCCAAAAGGATGCATTGGCTTCAGTAAAGCTTCAGACATCTTTCAACAATTTTATGGAAAAATTTATTTCAGTGAATCTCCATAGATCTTCAAACAACTTCACGGATCTTTTAGCATTTTCAAACAGCTTCATGGATCCATTTTTTCAGTAGAGCTTTAGATATCTTTCAACAACCTGAAGGATTTATTGATTTCAGAAGATCTTCGGACCTCTTTCAACAACTTAATAGATCCATTGTTTCAAGTAAAACTTCAGACATTGCTTCTCTTGTCTTATGACACTTTTTTCCAAAAAATATTTCAAACTTCGAGTATGAAAAAGATTTTGAATATAGCAAAAACAAATTTATCTCTGCTAAGCTTGAAAAGATACTTCCAGCAAATTCATCACTCATGCCAGAAGATTTTTGTGTTATTCCTTCATACATTATGTACACACAAATTGCACAACTGCGACCGTTGGTGGTGTTGCTGAAAAATTTATTAGCCGTCTGTCGTCATGTTCGACGATAAGAACGGCAGCGCATTCAATACCAGAATCGAGCGACCATAATTACGAGTTAAGCTTTAACTGCATAGAATCAACCGCAACGAGCGCAACGAGCTCGGGGCATTTGTCAATGTCCAATGTTGTTGTATTGCAGGCGGCGTGTTGCATGTTGTTGAATGTGGCATTGCATTAGTGTTATTATGCGACAGTGTCGGCACAACACAACACAATATGATAGTTTGTGGCGAGGGCGGACGCCGCCATGTTATCGATTACACGGAGCCATTTAACACTTGCGTGCGTGCATAGTTTTAGGCGTGTTTACGTGCGGGATGGGCGATGCCAAAAAACATGTAATTCCAGTGATTGCAATGCAGCAACAAGCAACGATGCGGTGACGCGGTTGTGACGAAGCGAAGAAACAAGCCGGCAACGATGAAGGACAATGAATCAAAAAAGCCGACAAGGGCTGAGGCGGCAGACAACAAATTGTTGCACTAGACAAAGGAAATTAAAACGAGCAGCACAGCAGGGAGTGCGAAGGAAGAAAGCAACAACTGTGGGGTACACAAGAAGTGTACGCGATGTGGGATATACAGAGACAAGTGGTGGCAATAATGTTGAACTGCTAACCTGGCAGCGCTCGACAGGGTGCAGGGCGCGTCCAGGCAAAAAGGACACGCAGTGCTGTTTGGGTTGGGCCGAAGCAGAGAGCCGAGGGGTTGCACGTCGTTAGAGCGCAACATCAACAAAATAATGACAAAGTAACAAAATGCAATTTGCACGCAATGAACACATGAGCGCACTTTCAGCGGCCTACACACCCAACGGTCCGACGCGACACCGCACCCTCGGCGCCAGCCAGAAGCGAGTTTGACGGCGCACTGGGAGTGCAATAGACAAACAAATAATAATTTGCACCTCGCACCACTCACGTCGATGGGCCACAGTTGACATCGAGTGCGGTCAAAACAATATTAACAACAACAATAGCATAAATTGCAACAACAAACAGCAAGATCACAGTGACAACAATAAAGCAATTTTGTAGTTGTTGTCATTTGTATAGACGCACTGGTCAAGGTGCACTATGCAGCTTTGAACATGGACGAACAAAGTCGAAGGTGAGAAAGTGGCGGCACGCACTCAGACAGCAAACGGAAACGGAAATGTGCAATATAATAGTGCGAGTGTGTGTGTGTTTGTTGCACTCTTTATGGCCGCTGCCATCATTGCTCTGCCTTCGCTTCATTGCTCATTGTCCTCTGTTGTGTGTAAATTTAACGCTTCTATTCGATTAAGTTTGCCTGCTTCATCGCTTCGTTAGCGCCCGACAACATTTTATTGTTCGCGCAAACATTTAAGTGTGTTTGTGAACGAGCACACATGCTGACAATATGCATGCATGAATGTGTGTGTGTGTGTGTCTGTGCCACTTATTATAGGCCGTCATAGTTATTGGTGCTTAGAGGTGTTTATGCACGCGATTCTCTCGTGTTCACGTTCACATTAATTTCACTTCCTGCACTGTTGCGGCCAGCGAGCAAATGGCGCTCGAACACGACATTGGCATTATGTCCCCCAGGGTTTAACTAAATTAAATGCACATATGAGTTGTTCATTCGTCTTTGTTTGTGTGTGTGTGTATGTGAGCATAATTACCATTGACAATGAAAAGGCTTTGCGTTGGAGTTAAATCGCTTTGAGTAGGAGGCAGAAAATAGCAAAGCAAACTCACCTCTTGCCGTGGGTCATTAAAGTGAATTTCTGTTGATAGTTTCGCTTTAAACCAAACCTACTGGAAGTAGTTTTGAGTTGTAGAAGAAATGTTGGTTTGAAAAAACAAATTTAAGATTGGAATGAGAAGCATGCTGGGTTATTCTGAAAGAGGTTTCTGGGAATGAAAGGAGGACATTTTCTTTGGTTTCTTTTGCAGATTGCGGAGATATGAAAGAAATTGAAATGATAAAACTAAACAATTTGGCCGAAACCGAAGCCGATTAACTGGCTAATCGACTAACATTCAAATAAGGTCAAAGCCGAAGCCTTACGTCCAAAAAGTATGCAATGAGCAGCAGCAAATTTTCATTCAGTTATTTTTTTCTGTACACTGCCTACTTTAAGGCGCGATGGTACTTTTGGAAACTTTTACATGATTGATTCCAGGAGATCCCGAATGCTTCGAAAATGAATCGATGATGACGTGAAGGTGGACAAGAAGGTTACAAGCCTTCGATGGTACTCAGTCCATTTCACCCACTCAGCTGAAGCCGGTTAATCGGCTACAAGACTAACATTTGGCTAAGACCTAAGCCTAAGGTGAAAAAATTAAGCCTTAAGACCTAAAAGTATGCAATGTACAGCAAAACATTTTGATCAGCGTTG
The DNA here is from genome assembly GCA_963971225.1 of Melieria omissa. Classification (NCBI taxonomy): domain Eukaryota; kingdom Metazoa; phylum Arthropoda; class Insecta; order Diptera; family Ulidiidae; genus Melieria; species Melieria omissa. Next base: position 32,075,308 of record OZ020267.1, on the reverse strand, counting down.
TTTCTTGCTGTACACTGCATACTTTTAGGTGTCATAGTACTTCTGGAAACTATCGCATGGATATTTCTAGGGGCTGCCGAATTTTTCAAAAATTAATTGACGATGATGTGAGGGTAGGCAGGAAGGTTTCAAGTCTTCCATGGTCCATTTTACTTTCTCAGCCGAAGCCGATTAATCGGCGAGAAGACTAACATTCGGCTAAGACCATAGCCGAAGGTAACAAATTTAAGCTTTAGTCCTAAAAGTATGCAACAGACAGCAAAAAATTCGCTGACATATTTATTTTTTTTGTACATTGCATACTTCTAGGTGACGTGGTACTTTTGCAAACTATAACATGGATGGTTCTAGGCAGGGGCAGATAAGAAAAATATTTCGGGGCGTTCAAAAAGTAATTCTTTAATATTTATAAAATGCTTTTTAATTTGTATGTAGTTTCAAAGTCAATTGTAATATTTGGGGGGTTTCAACCCCTAACTCCCTCTCCCCCCTGAAGCCGCCACTGGTTCTAGGGGCTGGCACATTTTTCAAATATGCTGTTATGATGGTGTTAGGGTGGGCAGGAAAGCCTTTCATAGTACTCAGTCTAATTGGACCTTTGTACTATGTGTATGTATGTCTATGAAGGAGGGTAGGAGAAGAGAAAGGATAGAGGAGGAGAGTGATGCCACATATTTCACTCGTGTTGTGGCAATGTGCAAGCAACACTGTTTTTTTTCCAACATGTGTTACAACGCTGTGACATGGACGATGAAGCTCCGGCAAAGAAGGTGTTCGGTACGGTAAAGGTCTACGGCGAAGAGGGAAACCGTGTCTCCGTTTGAAGGACCAAGTTGAGAAAGTCCTATCTTTCTCTTGGTGTGACCAACTGGAGAAGATGCGCACAAAGCAGAGGCGCCTGGAAAGCTTTTACGGCAGGCGCTAAGGATGGGGGCAAGTGGACGAAGGACCTACAGTTTAACGCCGAATCTGAACGGTGGTTGGTTGTTGTTCTTCTTTTTTTGGAGGCTTTTTCGCCATTGCTTTCGCGATTCTTCTGATTCTCATCTGCTCCATGTGGTTAGCGATGGAAGTAGACAAGTGTTTCACCAGCCAGAGCTATGGAATCAAACCTAGGGTCTCTGGTATGAGAAGCCAGCGCACTACTCGCTGGACTATCGAAGCTGGCGCGAACGAAAATTAATAACGCTTCGGGCAAAAAAGAGTAAAGAGACAGCGGGAAGGATACGGCCAGTCAGTTTTGGTTCTGACAAAGTGAAGTAAAATAAAGTGACATCTGAGGTGAACTGAACTAAAGAATTTCAGTTGTGTTTTGTTTTATTTTGGCACAATTCAGCGATACGAACTGTGCCGTGTCTGCGTAGATTGAAATGATTTTCGTTACAATATGATAAACCACAACATTTGTTGTGCTGTTTTAATAACAAGCACCCATTTTTTTACTTACTTTATTGTCCACCTTGGATGAATAATTCGGCCCATATTTTGGCCATGCCTATTATTGGTAGAATGTGCTTTTTTGGCCGAAACCAAAGACAATTAATCATTCGATTTCTAGACACAACACGTCAAGTGCTATTGTTCAACTTTGCGGGACGCAGACTTCTTGGTATCACAAGATCTGCTCAGATTTTTGCAGAGGCCGAGTTCGTTTAAAGCAAAGTTACAGGGTGCTTTACGTTGCAGGGCCTCTTCAACTTGGTCCTTCCACCGGAGACACGGCCTCCTTCTTCGCCGTCAACCTCCAACCATCGCATCGAACACTTTTTTCGCCGGAGCTTCGTCGAGGTTTTTTACTAAACATAATTGTCAAGGACAGTAATGGGCTAACTGCAATGTTTACCGAGTTATTGCCGCAAAAGACACTCAACCCAACTGCTTTGCTCTCTAGTAACAATTTTCCACTATAAACTCTAACTCTACATAACGTTTACTCTGTAAGACATTCCTTTCCATTTCATTCCCTTGTCATACTAAACACTAACACTCACACATAAATGGCTAATTAATAACACCCGCTGGCCACTGTACGCGCTAACCTAACCCGCCTCGCTTTCAGCTCTTAGCACCAAACCTCAAGCAAAGCACTCAAAGTGTCTTAAAAAAAACCCACTGTTGGCGGCACTCACAACATGCGTAACCATACACACCACACACACACACACATACGCATCTCTCCTGGTGCCTCTTCACCGCCAGACATCTTCGTTCTCTAATGTGCTAAACAGCCAAACAGGCCAACTTTCCCCCTTCGCCTAGTCGAGTGGGCACATTAAGACCATTACTAGACATTATTGCCTTTTGTTACAAACCCACAATAACAACAATAACATTAATAACAACAACAACAACTATAATAAAGGTAATTGAAGTTGTTGTGTTGCGGTTGTGCACTTGAACGCCGGTTGTTCGCAACGCAACGCAACATTAAGTCGGAACGTAGCATCGAGCAGAGAAACGATTCGGGCGCTGAGCTTTGGTCCATTATGAAGGAGTAAAGTCATAAATCACTGTAATTACTCTAATAATTGTATTCTTATGTGCAATTTAGATTTTTAAATTATACTATTTGGATTTCACAAAACGTGCCAAAGTAAAAGTTGGCAAATTTTTCATTGTTAAGTGAGGCAATTTTCAAATACTTGATGGATTTAATCATTGAAATTCAACAAAAAGTTATGGAAATAAATTCATATTATGAGCATGAACTGAACAAAGTCAGAATGATTGAAAAAGATTCAAAACAATGTTTTGTTGTGTAACTTTGTTGCCATTTTGAAGGTAATTTCATCAGGTCCCTCTCGTTTTATTAGCAAAAAAACTGACACAGCCCATTTCACAGGCATAGCTTGACGCAAATTGTTCATCAACAAAATCATTCGCCAAAGAAAAAGAACAAGGGGAAATATTTGATGCCATGTCCGTAACATACTATAAGGTGGATACATAGGAACCGAGCCAAGCTTCTGAACTTCTGGCTAGTCACTTTCGTTGTGTATGACCTGGCGTTGTCCTTAATTTCTCCTATTTACTAAAGCTGGCCGCTTCGAGGCAGTTACTTGCTTCAGACTATCCAATTGTCGAGAAAGAGTTGTCGAAAGAGTTTTGTCGTTGGACACCAGCTCATAGTAGATGACTCCCTGTCAATCCCATCAAACATCTCGCAAAACCTGGCTTCGGCCACGGCCGTTTTGGCTTAACGTAGTCATGACTGATTCACTTTTCATCATCAGCCAACATCTGCTTTGGAATTTCGTTCTATGTCGTTGGAAGGAAATTCAAACCAGGATTTTTCGCTTCGTTTAATCGTTTGGCACGACTTCTTTTTTTTTATCCAACTTTATTCAAGTGGTTCCAAATGTCTTCTTGTGTAAAGTTTAGCTCCTGAACAATTAAAACAGAGCTTACATGACAATTGGACTCAACAAGGTTCACGATTTTATTGGCAACTGGCTTCCAGAGTGTGTTGCATATTTAACATCAAAATTACAGAAATGGAATAATCGAAAATTGCGCTTGATTGGCTTTTTGAGCATCAGAAATATAAAGATTATTAACATTTTCAGTGTCATGTTTTTGCTCGAGAAAAAACTTCTAAATATTGCATATTTTTTCTTTACTGGTTTTCATCTTTGCCGCGGGACCAAAAACAACTGGATCAAGCAAACAAAAAGTTGTCTGAAAAGTTTTTTTAGTACCAAATTGTATATTTTTAGGTACATTTAGCATATTTTCTGTTGTACATCTTTGATGCGCGTTCAAACAAAATTGGATCAAGCCAATAAAAAACTGTCTGAAAAGTTTCTTTAGTACGGAATTTTATTTTCTTAGGGTAATGTAGAGTATCAGAAATATAAATATTATTCACATTTTCAGTCTCCTGTCTTGTATTTACATCTTTCCTCGAAGAATAACTATAAAATATGGCGTATTTTATCTTTCTCCGTGTCCATTTTTGATGCGCGATCAAACAAATTGTTTCAATCAATCACAAAACTGCCTGAGAAGTTTCTTTAATATCAAATTTCATCTTTCAAATGCCATCTAGAGACTATTCTCTTTGTTCGTTTCCATCTTTGATGCGCGATCAAGCAAATTGAGTCAATCAATTACAAAACTGCCTGAGAAGTTTCTTTAATATCAAATTTCATCTTTCAAATGCCATCTAGTGACTTTTCTCTTTACTGCTGTGCATCTTTGATGTCCATCTTTGGTGTCCATCGTTCAAGCAAAATTGAATCAAGCAAATAAAAAACCGTCTGAAAAGTTTCTTTAATACGGAATTTTATCTTTTTAGTGCCATCTAGTTCTTTTCTCTATGAACGCCGATGTCCACGTTTGAAGCGCGATCAAAGTAAACTTGTTAAAGCATACTAAAAACTGTCTGAAAAGTTTCTTTAGTACGAAAATGTATCTTTTTAGGAACATTTAGCATATTTTGTCTTCACTGATGTCCATTTTCGACCCGCACTCAAACAAAATTGAGTCAAACAAACACAAGACTGTCTAAAAAGTTTCTGTTAAAGTATCGTAATCACCAACACTATTCACATTTTCGACTTCATCAAGGAAAAACTGCCAAAAATTGCATATTTTATCTGTTAATGTCCTTCTCTGAAGCGCGATCAAACAAAATTGGATCAAGCAAATAAAAAACTGTCTGAAAAGTTTCTTTTAATACGGAGTTTTATATTTTTAGGGCCATCTAGTTATTTGATCTTTGCGGATGACGACGTTTGAAGCGTGTTCAATCAAAACTTTTTCAAGCAAACATAAAACTGTCTGAAAAGTTTCTTTAGTGTGAAATGTTATCTTTTTAGAGCCATTTAGTAGCATATTTTCTGTTTACTGGTGTCCATCTTCGACCCGCGCTCAAACAAAATTGAGCCAAACAAACACAAAACTGTCTGAAAAGTTTCTGTTACATTATCGGAATCATAAATACTATTCACATTTTCAGTATACTGTCTTGCGTTTTCGATTTCATCAAGTAAAAACTGTCAAAAATTGCGCATTTTCTCTGTTGGTGTTCATTGTTGAGACGCGATCAAACAAACCTGTGTCAAATAAACACAAGACTGTCTGAAAAATTTCCTTACGATGAAATTTTATCTTTTTAGGGCTCTCATATTAGCATATAGCATATTGTTTTTTTTTTTATTTTCATCTTCGACCCGCACGCAAAAAAAAATTGATCAAACAAACACATAACTGTCTGAAAAGTTTCTTTTGTATGAAATTTTATCTTTTTAGGGTCATCCAGCATATTTCCTCTTTTATCCATTAGTATCCAGTATTCCTTTTTGACCCGCGCCCATTAGATTGATTAATTAAATTTGTTAAAAATATTCGTCAACTATTATTTTTTGTATTTTTAAGCTTCCATTCTTATATTGACTACAACTTTTATATAAAATAATTTTTCCATTTCGAAAAATATTTCTTATATGAAACAAGTCTCAATTTAAAAATAAATGTTTTCAAAGCGAATTTGCCTTAAAAACTCTTAAATACAAAAATCATTCACAGCAACTTGGAGTTGCTGAGTACTTTTTCCTGCCAATTCTATGAAGCATCGACTTTCATTTAGTGTGGACTTCTGCCAAACAAACCAAATAAGTAAACAAAAACGCAAAGCATAAACTTGAAAAAAGTCCCCTATCACTTTTGAACAGCACACGGGCGCACTAATTGAAAGACTGGTTATATAAAAACAAAAAAGACAAACACAAAAGCAACAAAATGGAAGCAACAAAATACGTGGAATATGCACATTCAATGCTCGGTTAGAAATCACTTAATTTCACTTACACATAAAACACTCCCCCGGCACCCACCTGCGGCCACCCATGTCTGCCTGTCGAGCAATAAAAATGCATCATCAAAGCATTCGCTGGCACGTTGCAGCGTAAAAAATCGAAAGCTGTCGACACACACACACACAAACACACAGGCACCAACACAGTTGCAGTTGCAGCATAAAAAAAGCATTTGTGTTGCTTTGCGGCGTGGCCAGCGGCTCTGGCGGCGGGCAGCTCGCAGTTGTCTAAACCCTCAAATTATTGCGCGCCACACGTTGCAGCACAACGAGAAGAAATTCCAGCAAAATTTCCCGAAAGCGAGCAATTTTATTATTGGCCATTGCCATCAACATTGTTGCGTGCTGCCAGTTGAGGCGAGCGGCAGACGGGGGGCGTGGCCAGGGAGCTGAGGGGTGATAGCCAAAAATCGCCATTGTTTTGGCAGCGCATATTTTTTCAATATCACTGCTTCGTTCGGGCATCTAAATGTGTGAGTGAAGTATGAGTGTGTATGTGTGTGTGTGTGTGTGTGTGTGAATGTACAACTGTGTGTGTTTGTATGTGAATGGGTGTGTAAACGTTTGGCAAATAAACGTCAAGGCGCGTAGGGCGCACTGCAGCTGAAGTTGCGATGAGAAATTGTTGCTGGCTGTTTTTTTTTTTTTTTGTTACGACTGTGCAAGGGGCGTTTGGCTCGAGCGCAGCGCTTGGCCGATTGTGTGTTTTGCATAGTCGTTTAGCAGCCCAGTGTTGCCGCAGTTAGTGCCTTAAATCGTCGAGACCAACAACAAAACACCAACGCGGCCAGCAGCCGTCTGAGCTGCGTAAATTGCTCTTGAATTTTTACGCTCAGTTTGGTGTCTGGTGGATGGTCGCTTGGTCGGAAATTCCATAAATTGAAATTAAATACTTTTGAATTTGAATTATACGCCAGCAATGAATTTCGTTGCCAGTGCGGAGAGCAATAAACGGCGAAGGCGAGCAATTCTGGCGCCCCTATCAGTGAGGCGAACTTATGGCGCTGGCCATAAGTTGGTCCCCATGAAAACGGGGTCCGAGACGGTGGCTATGAGTGGCTGTGTGTTGCTGTGTTGTTGTTGTTTTGCACACTCACTGCGTCTGTCAGTGGCAGCTTTGTAAATGACGCTAATTTTTGGCAAAACGAATTTTTTTGATGCGCGCACATTGAATGCCTTAATACAATTTTTTTAAATAAAGACTCAGTTCTTTAGACCAAATTATATAAATCATTATTTTTATATATTTAATTTAGAGACATAAAAATAAAAAAAAAAAATTTTCAATCAAATTTTAATCAAAAAGTGCCCCAAATGCCATTACAAAGTTTATGAAATTTTAGCTACGTTCCACTTCACACTGGGCTTCACATAACCTCAACAACCTCACTTTCTATATACAGAAATACAGATATCATAATTTCTATTTATTTAATTTTAATATATAAATATTTTAAAAAAATTTGTTCATTAACATTTTTATCAAAAAGTTCCACCAATGCCATTAGAAAGTTTTTGCAATTTTGTCTACATTCCACTTCACTCTCGGCGGCACATAACCTCAATAATCTCACTTGTTATGTACAAAAATGTATTTATCATAATTTCTATTTATCCAATTTTGATATATAAAAAATTAAAAAAAAATTGCGTTCAAATTTTAATCAAAAAGTGCACCCAATGTCTTTAGAAAGTTTCTCTAATTTTATCTACGCTCCACTTGACTCTCGGTTGGACATAACCTCACTTTCTATATAAAAAATATATATATCATAATTTTTATATATTTTATTTAGATAAATAAAAAAATAAAAAACAATTTTCATTAAAATTTTAATAAAAAAGAGCACCTAATGCCATTAGAACGTTTCTGCAATTTTGACTACATTCCACTTCACTTTCGGCGACAATTTTTCTATACAAAACCTCAATACCCTCATGTTTTATTTACTGAAATATCTTTATACATATATCATAAGATTTATATATATTTTATTTTGATAAAGAAAAATTAATTAAAAACAATTTTCATTGAAAATTTTAATCCGAAAACGCACCGAATGCCATTAGAAACTTTCTACACTTTCGACTACCTTTCACTTCACTTCACTCTCATCCTTTCACTTCATAACCTCAATCGTTTTGTTTTTGTAATTTCCAATAACAAATCACTTCTGACTCCTTCAGTTAGAAATATGCAAAGCGCAGACAATGAGAGTTTTGGCATTGAATCATTGACGCGCGGCGCCTTTTGTCTGTCGATGTCGCAGTTTAATTGCCAAAAACTGACAATGGTCTGTCATCATGTCGCGTCAGTGTGCATTCCTCAGCTGCAGCATCTGACGTGCGCCCGATGCGTCTGATGAGTTTCAGTCTAATTGGCTTAAAATATTTTCACACAAACAAAGCATTGAAAAATCAAACTAAAAAACCATTCAATCGCCGAATGGCGACGGAAAACGTAATCAGCCAGCAGCGCATCTCATCCAATGTCCAATAGTCATAGCTGCTGTTAGGGGGAGCGAGGGGGCGCTGCAGTAGTTGCCACCAAAGGGTGGCAGCTGCTGGCTCCAAGTTGTGCGAAAAGTTTTAATGGCTGCCATGAGTGCAGCTAGAAATGAAGAAAAAAAATAAGCCCAAATTTAAAAGGGGAAACGATGTGCTGTGCAGCAAGTCGGGGGGCAGTGCGGGCAGTTTAAGATTGAAATGGCGCTTTAAATTTCATAGCAACATCATATTTATAGCATAAGTTAAAAACCTTATGAGTATTTAGTTCCTTGTATGGAAAGTTTTTTACAAATTTGACAACAGTTCTCAGAGGATTTCAAATGTAAACATACAAAAAAAAAATATTCATGTTTTTTATGAGATTCGAACCCGAAAGTGTTCAGCTAGCAAAGCAATGGTTCCTTGTGAATGGTTAATTCCTTGTATGGAAAGTTTTTTAAACATTTAATGACGATTTTCAGAGGATATCAAATATAAAAATACCAAAAAAAATATTTATGATTCGTTTGAGATTTGAACCCGAAACTCTTCAGCTACCAGTACAATGGTTCAACCAAAGAAAATGTAATTTGTTTTAGTATTCAATGCGTTGAACCACAAGTCTGAGGGTCAGAGGCTGGAAAAACAATGTGGCTAAATAGGAGATGTGTTAGTGATCTGTCGATCCCAACTCTAATCCCATCTTTTCCTTCTCTTTATTTCTATTCAATGTTTACTGTTCTTTGTTGTCATTCGTTATTTAACGACGGAATAAACGACATCTCGAACGACTCTACAGAGTTTTATTATTCGTTCCGGTGCGATAACTCCAAACAATCCAACAATACTTCACATTGTTTTAGCTATGCACTGAAAAGCATAATTCGTACTTGAGGTAGTTGTCATTGAATTCCTAGGAAAAGGTGGATGAGGTTGTCTATTATCGTTCCATAAGAAGGATATCTCTACATGGTGAGAATTTTTCTTTCCTGAGTACAAGTCCTTGATCAATTTTAAACCCTATTTGTATTGGTGACGACTAAGATAGGAATCAATAACGAGCTGTATGAGCTGTTTAAAGAAATAGCGTAGCGACTAGTTGAAGGCTTGACACGGTAGGCGGAAGTCGATGCCGAAGAGGAAAACCGTGTCTCCGGTGGAAGGAACAGCTTGAGGACGAGGACGCCCAAAGAATAAGGAGCTGTATGGGTTGTTTAAAGAAATGGACGTAGAGCAGCGACTCAACACTTAGCGGCTAATTGGAGGCTCGACACGATAAGCGGAAGTCGATGGCGAAGAGAAAGACCGTATCTCCGTTGGATGGAACAGCTTGAGGACGACGACGCCTAAAGAACAACGAGCTGTATGAGTTCTTTAAAGAAATGGACGTAGAGCATTGACTCAGCACTTAGCGGCTAATTGGAGGCTCAACACGGTAGGCGGAAGTCGATGCCGAAGAGGAAGACCGTGTCTCCGGTGGAAGGAACAGCTTGAGGACGAGGACATCCCAAGGAACAACGAGCTGTATGAGCTGTTTAAGCAAAAAAGTGAAGAAAGTATAGCGAATTAACACCTAAGGGTACCGCTGGCTGGGCTATATTTTCCGTATGCAGCGACTTCGCTGGCTTGACTTTGGCTCCTGTATGAACAATGAAACTCCCGCAAAAAAATTCCACGGTAACTGGAGGTCCACTGCGAAGAGGGAGATCGTGTCTTTGGTGGAAGGAGCAAGTTGGGGACAACCTTTTATCTCTTGATGTAACTAATTGGAAACCGTACGCGAACTTTTGTTGCAGGTCGTAACCCGGTAAAGGATTACGACCTGCCAGTTAGGTTCGTATACCTATAAGTGCCCTTTGAGTGTTCGTTGCGGGTAAGTTGGAAGAGATGACATCAGAAGGGTTGGTCTCTTCGATGAGCGTAATTTGTCCTTTAATCTACACTGGCACTGTGTTGTTGTTACGCTTGTACGGTTGCAGAATAGGGCATTTGCTGCGAGCCTCTCGTCACAACTGATGGAAATGTGAAGGATAAGAACTCGTCACAAGGTAAGAGATTGAGAGCGTACCTAATGTTGATTTGAAGGAAATAATGTAAAGGACAATTTGGAAAAGTGCGGAGTTCAAGTCTTAAGTGTGAAACGAATCCACGACCCATAGATAGAACAATGGGCCTATGAGCGCTTTTACCGAAACAGTTACGACTGCACTCCTACCTAGCCTTAAATTTTTTGCTCTTTCTTAACTCCGCTTAGGAGCAAAGGGTCTCAACAAGGCTAATGCCTTGTGTTGGTTATGTTAATCGATTAAAGTTTTACCAGAGCGTATTGCTAGTAGTTCCAGTGGAGGAGACAGCTATTTTCCGTCTATAGGAGAGACGTCTCCGCAAGTATAAGTTTGATACTGGGTTGTGCTGAACGCCCTATGTATCCAAGCCTAAGATGGACTTAGATGTTGTTGTTTTGACAAACCATTCTTTAAAAATGAGGCTTAGTTATAGCTGAAGCGGGATAGTCACACGAAAAGTTTACCTACCGCAAAAGCTCTCCCCTGGCGCTTCTAGTTTTCTCGCACTCTCTCTAGTTGATCACACCACGAGAAGATAGGACTTCCTCAACTTGGTCCTTTCACCGACACGGCTGACCTCTTCGTCGTCAACTTTCAACTACCGCATCGAACACCTTTCTCGTTGGAGCTTCATCGTCCAGCCGCTTGATGCTGATTCGCTGTGCTAAGTCTATATCTTTAAACGGTTCATACAGTTCGTTGTTGGTTCGGTATGCGATAGTCATCGGCAATATGAACAGTGCCGAAGATTTTGCGAAGTACCTTCCTCCCGAACACTCCAGATTTAGGTGTAACACTGAAATTCTTCTTAGAGGCTGAACTTACAGATGTACTTTAAGTTCTTGAAAGGAACACAATAGAACCTTTAGGTCGCAGTGCGACTTCTTAAACAATAATAATGTTACGAAAATGTGTTCGGATGGCCAATGCAGGAGTGGTTCGTATTGCTGAATTGTGACAAAATAAAACACACAGAAATTTAATGCAATTTACGACTGTAGTAACTTTATTTACAATTTGCCGAGGTCATTTAAATACGTTTCACTGATTTATTAGTCACTTTAATTTTTCTTACCGGTGTTACCCGTTGCTTGTCAAAGTCAAACTGACTCACTGCGATCTGACTCACGGCTGCTTTTCAGACTTGCTTGTCTGTAACGTAACTCATTCTCAAACATTGTAGCATTGCCTCGAACCGTCTCTGCTATAAATCCGTCGAAATTACCATGTCGCCTAAAAGTATGCAATACTACTACTGCCAATAAATGTCCGTTGAGTATTGTCATGTTGTCTTTTGCTAGGCGGCTCATAGTTGAACAAAACGACAAAAATAATAATAATAATCACGACATTATTTTGCGGTATGCTGTGAATTCAGAAGAAACCACATCTTCGATGGTGCAACAATGAGCAATAAAAGTCTCACAATGCAGCGTAGACTCTGATATGCGCCGACAAGCAGTACGTTTAAATATCTTTGGACGTCTCTGTTAATGTGAATAACCATTGTATGACTATTCTATTCTTAAAAAGGGACATTGTTGAGAGTCCAAACTATAACATCTATGATACCTCGTCTCTTATTAAAACCAATTAGATATGTGGAGTTCTCTGTGAATCCGAAAGTAAGTTCAAAGCTTAATGACAATTAGTGCGTTTAGGTATCTGTGGACCTCTCTGTTAATGTGAAAGTAAGTTCTATACTGAATGAACGAACAGCTGTATGACTGTCCGTCCTTTGAAAAGAACATTGTTGAGGGTCAAAATAAACCATCTATGATACCTCGTTATATAATTAAAAAAATTAGATATGTGTGGACTTCTCTGTGGACACGAAGGTAAGTTCAAAGCTCTATGAATAACCATTGTATGAGATATCTGTCCTTTAACAAGGACATCGTTGAGGGTCAAATCTAGCAACTGTGATAGCTTGTAGTTTGATTAAGAAGAAAAGTTTTCAGCTATGAAAGAGTTCAATTCTACAAAATCTGACAGAGACAGTAAAAGAGTCCTGCAACATCTACACAGTGAAAGTTAGAGACAGAAAACTATGTTTGCAAGTTACATGTTTTTTTTTCTAATCTCGGCAGTTGACAACGTTGAGGTAACAACATCTCTTAATCCGGTTTCACACCTTTGA